>JABASL010000183.1:0-23779 GCA_019775825.1 Neanura muscorum | reverse complement strand
CCTGTCTTTCCCTGGGGAGGGAGAAGAATGAAAATCAAAAAAATTTAGGTAGCAGTTGACCACAGGGAATGACTTTTGGTTGTTCACCTTCAGCGTTTAAGGCGCTTCGTTTACTCAAGAGTGTATACGATTGTAATGCATTCTCTGTCAACGGCCTGGACTGAAAATACGTTCAGCAGAATGAAAGATGTCCTACCATTTCATCCCCCTCCCCCATTACAAATCTCTTTTTTAGGTTTTCCCAACAACCACCCCAACAAAAACCTGCGGAAGAACTTGATCGTTCAAGTTTTCTTAATCGACCAAATTCCACTACTACCAAATGACTTGTTTTTATTAAAGAAGGGATGCTAATGGTAGACTTGAGCTCAGTCCATCGGTGAAACTACGCCAGATAATTGGGTGCCGTTTTCAGAATTGGTCGTCATATTTTAGCTGGCTAGTTTTAGCCACGGCAACTACTGAATTTCGCACAAATAGTCACGTGGTACAAACAAAGCCAAAGTGAAGATCTTGTCACGATTACGGACATCAAAATCCAAGGATATTTAGACTTCCATAAGTTTTTTGGGACAAAGAAGCCTTAGAGCTAGACCACAATAATGGAGGTTCAAAGAGTCAAGGTAAGTGTTGTCTGTTGGGGCGAAATTTGTTGCAGCCAGCGTCGTCATTATTGATTAAATTTCACTGGGGTGAAGCCAGTTTAGTTATGATCTCTTTTGTTTTTGGGTCACAATCACATTTTAGAATCCTACCACCGGTTTTGCTTTCATCGTTTGCCCTACTTTTAGACTTGCCAATCAAGATTTTTGAATCACTATCCATTTCAATTTTGTCTGATTAAAGTGAATGCGCAGTTCTTGGACCTTCCTTTTGCAATTCGAACTTCAAAAATTTAGCCACTTTTAGGTTTAATTGTCAGGGTTATTTTTATGTCACAATGTCCAAGTATTTTGTGTTATGTGTCATCCTCAAGTGGCCAAACAGGTTAAGCGATTTACTAATATGTGACCATGACATGCATGACTCTGTCGCTACCTTCACTTGATTGAGCAATGGATATTCCCCAATTACAGTATGATGAGTCGTTAATTAATTTAAATGTTGGCTAATTCCTAATTCCTTTTATTTTGTATTTTATTCCAACAGATGCATGAAAACGGAAGTCTTTTTAGTATTTTCGCGGACTTTACTGAAATTGAATGGAGGAAAACTGGACTAAACTGGATGGAGAAAAACTGGACTGTGAGCTTATACGGGGTAGCCTTTTACCTGTCGTTCATTTATCTCGGACAAGAGTACATGCGCAATCGAAAACCCATGGAACTGAAGCGTATTATGACCGTCTGGAATTTTGTTCTCGCTGCATTTTCAATTTGTGGTACGGTGTCTGTGGTTCCTGAATTTGTGGCCATCTTTACTCATACCAACGGATGGCATTCAAGTGTTTGCGCTCCTTGGTAAGCAGGAGGATTGGTTCAGGGTCGGCTTGCTCAAAGTTGTTAATGGTTTAATGTCCATGAACTTAATTTATACTAAATCGCAATTTACGTAAACAGTGAGTCAGGTTGAAAACTTTAATTACTAGGAAAATGGGTGCAAATTAATACCTAAAAGACACTTTCCGCAAACGCCCCTAGATTTTGGAAAATGGCAGTTGGCTGGAAGAGATAGAACCAGTTTTTGGGATTTAATTAAAAACCCGGCTAAGGGAATAAACGCAATTGGTTAAAATATTTTGTGTATTTAGACCTTTGATGAAATTAATGCAGAATGCACATAAGTCTAAGTCTCGTTTGAAGGAAGCTTCCTGCTAACTGAATTCAAATTCTATTTTTGTAGCACAGAGATCAGCGATTCTGCAGTTTTTTGGGGCTGGCTATTTTGCATGTCGAAATTAGCGGAGCTGGGGGACACTGTCTTCATTGTACTTCGGAAAAAGAAGCTCATACTTCTGCATTGGTAAAATCCCGTTAATAATTTTGGCACAGACACAATAAGGCAATTAGCATCTGCCTTATAAATTTGTGCAGAAATAGTTACATTCGCTTTCTAAATCGGTTTTACTTAATATCGTGTCCACTTTACAACCAACAACAAAAAGAAAACATTTCGTACAATGTCATAATAGGTTGATACATTTTCAAATTGGAATTCCCTTAAGTTATATAATTTAGTTTGCAATTTTTTCCCCTAATTTAGTTTGCAATTTTTTCCCCTAATTTAGTTTGCAATTTTCCCCTAATTTAGTTTGCAATTTTTACCACTAATTTAGTTTGCAATTTTTTCCCCTAATTTAGTTTACAATTTTTACCCTTAATTTAGTTTACAATTTTTACCCTTAATTTAGTTCATAATTTTTCCCCCTAATGCAGTTTGCAATTGAAGTAATACCGTTAATAATTGTTTAGGTACCATCATGTTACCGTTCTTCTGTATTGTTGGTGCTTCTATACGGATCAGATCTCGCCAGGTTTGTTCTGTCATTACAAATTATAACCATAAGCTATTTAATTAAGATTAATTTTGAAATGTTTTAGCTCGTTGGTTCATTGTTGTGAACTTTTTCATTCATTCCCTGATGTATTCTTACTACACCCTGAGGTCTGTTGGCGTGTGGGTGCCGCGTCCCATCGCGATGACTATTACCATCTTACAATTGTCCCAAATGGTAATTTTTTGAATGTTTTCCGGATGGACCATCGTCCATGTCGTAGAATTCAATTGTATTTTATAAAACTGTTTAAAAATTAATCATAAAACTTGTTTGGAATTCTAGGTAGTTGGCGTAATTGTGAATGGATATGCCTATTATTCCAAAGTAACTGGATTGGAATGTGACGTGACCTTGCACCACCTCCATTTATGGACTCGCAATGTACTTTTCGTACTTCCTACTTTTCGCACATTTCTTTCACAAAGCTTACTTCGGAAGCAGGAAACTCAAGGCCGCTTAAAATATCACACGGGAAGACAGCACACATCACCCAGCAAAAAATTATATGATGGTGTCGTGTCAACGCCATTGAAATCTTAGTTCCCAGTAGACCAAAGTAGTCCAAACATTTAAATCTAGAAAACAAAAGTTGAATTTCAATTTACAATTAACGATTTACAGGTTTTTTATACAGAAAGGAACAAGTACAAAACACTCGGTGATGGTTCAATTATTTTTCAAAAATGTTGAGCCCCATTCCCCGGTAATATCGGTAGGCATAAGGCACAATAATTGGGCGAAGACGAAGGATAAGTTTTGAGAATAGGGTGCGCAATGCAAACAGAAACGCACCTTAATGAATGCACCTTAATGAATGCATTTAAGCTAAGAACCTATTTATTACATTTTTTAAAAAATATTTTTTAGGAAACCGTTTTATAAATAAGTTTCTTCCGTTTTAGTCAAGGTTTGCACTTCTGCAGGGCTATCCAGATCGACTGAGTTGTAATGGCCTAGCGCTGAGGCTGAGCGCAAAGCGGAATATCAACTAACAGTGAAAAAGTCATTTTCGGTCCATCAAACTTCCATTTGGGTCCAGCGTCAGCGCTAGGCTATGTCAACTCAAGCTGCTAGGTCAATCGTTTGAAAGAACAATACCAGATGTAGTTTTATGTAAGGTAACATTACTGGTACATTGCTTAATTAATTCACTATTAAATATTTATTCGCACGAATAATATTATTCAGAAATCTTCAAAATAAAAATGAATCATATTCGTATATTCGAAAAATATTCTTATATTACTCAATTCCTACAATTGAAAAGCATTAAAAATTGGATTCAGAAAGCAAAAAGCATTCGAGTGTCGATTTTTTTGTGAGAACAATAAGAAGACTTCTGCAAATATTACAAAAACCAAAATTAAGTTGCATGCAATAGATTATGCGGTTCATTCTGGATAAAAGGCGTAAGCAATTGCGTCAGTAAATTTCTGTGACGTTACAAACTTGCGTCATATATTACTGCTTTTTGACTTCTCGTAGATTGACGCAGGAGTGATTTGGGTTGTTTGGGCGTCGTCGTCGGACGGACAAAGCCAAAAGATTCAACGGATTCATCGCATCACATCGCAGCCGTCTCCTTACGTGATACCCACTTCAAAAGCCAAAACCCCTTCCTTCTTTGCCTTTTTTTTCTACTTCATCAGCTTCGGGCAGTGTGCTGCGACGGCGTTAAGCAACTGCGTGTCCACGTAGCCTCCCGATAAAACATTAAATTATTTTTCTTTACAAAGAGTACGTACATCAATCGCCATAAGCCCCACCAAAGTACTGCCAAGACTGCCGAATGCTTCACTACCGTTGTGAACAATTTCAAACTGACAGCTCATCGTCATCATCAGCTGTATAACACTATCAATTAAGCGATGACATCATAGGATGTGTCCCAGCCATTCCGTAACTACGTCAACGTAAGTCAACCGCAAGTAACTCTTGCGTGAGGTAGATGCCACGCAGCTGTAATCATTGACGCCCTAACTAAATACAAGTGAAGTTGAGATAATATTTAGCCAGTTGGATACCTGTAAAGAACAATGGAGCGAAAGAAGGTCAAGGTTCGTCATCACAAGGAAGAAGTCGAGGATGCGGGAAGTGACATTGAGGAGGGTGACATGTGGTTGGTTCCATCAACAAATGAGAATTCGAATTCTGGAGAGGACGGCGGTGACTACGTGTCAATGTCGAACGATGATGACCTTTTGGTTGAAATACGAAGGGGACGTTCCAATCCTTACTGGACACAAGAGATTGAACAAATATTTATTGAGCGAATTAAGAGTTATCCACCGCTGTATGATCATTCAAATGAAAATTGGAAAAATACAAAGGTCAAGGATGTTATTTGGGAAGAGATTTCTATCGACGTTGGAATACCTGGTAAGATTTTTAAAATTAATTTTAAGTTTGACTGTCAAGCAAACTTTAAGCTGATAAACGACAAAATACTTAAGTTACTTTGTTACACGTAAATTTACTCAAGTTAATTCCTTCTTATGTAGCAAACGAATGTCGCCGACATTTTAAGCACATGAGAGACAAATTCGTGAGGCACAAGCGTACAGGTCGCGGAAGCAGGACCTGGAAAGCAGGGGAAGCGATGAACTTTTTGGTGGAGATGGATCTCATTAAACACCGCCCTAAAAACGCTAATGATTTAGACGTCTATGGACCTTTGTCACCAGAAAAGTGAGACCAATTTTCACAAAATGACACTCGTATAAACTAATAAGGACAAAGCAAAAGAATCCCATTGCCAACGTGATCCTTTACGTTGTACAGGTCAAGGTCAGATGAAATGAGTTCTAGTCCTCCACCACGCAAGGTTGAAATCATTGAAGAATCAAATGGCATCAGTATGACGGTGGCTCCACCAACTCTCATACCTTCAAGGTGAGGGAAGCAAAATAACAAAAAAACGGTTAATTTCGAAGTTAAAACGTTTAGCAAATGGTTCGCTATTAGCTAATACATGGCATTTAGCAAAATGGATTTATTTCAGCGAATCTTAGGCGAACTTCTTACGTTCACGAGTTTTTCTCGGCTGAAGTAAACTTGATCGGTTCCCGTTGTACCTTCCCCTTTTAATTATTTCAAGCTATCGCAATTTTCACCCGTTGCACTACGCTTGAGGCTTGACAGTACAACGGCTGAAAATACGTGTCTCGGGAACAAAAATCGAGGGCGGATCAAGTTTACGTCAACCATGTTATCAGCTCACTCGGAAGTTGTAACAGATAATATTAATAACATCAAGCGTAATTCGTAAATGTGAACGATCTTCAAATGATATTTTCATTTTAGGTCCTTGCGATCTATGAAACGAAAGGTAGAGGAACAGTGTACAACGTCAACCCTAGAACGAATACCAAATATTCAGGGAATACCAAAGGATACCATTTTGGAGTTTCCGTCCACTATCAATTCAAAGGTATCACTAAGAAAGCCTTCCAGTGATCGAATGGTCATGGACGGTCACTTGGACTTGAATGGGCATTCGATGGACTCTCGATCACATCACACAATCCTCCCGAGTCAACAACTTCTTCTCACGCCGATTCCCACCACGATCACAAATACGACCGAAAAGGTTACAGATCGTGACCCAATTAAAAGTGGTAGTAGCCATGGTCCAAATTATTACTTTGGACAGTACATTGCCTCAGTTCTGGATGCATTGCCACAGGGAGAAAGTCTTATGACCAGGCATAAGCTTCAGGAAATCTTGTTCGACGCCCAACGAAAGGCAGCGAATCCACCATTGCCTCAAGTTATACAATTTCAGTGTACCAATTGCACTAATCGCTTCACCCCCATTTAAAGGCGGATTACCAACTACAAATTGGAGTTACGACTTTGATTTTAATACATAAGCAACAGAAGCTACTACTTACGTTGGCAATAAGAACATTATTCCAATCAACCGACAACAGTGCAGCAACATTTCCACTCTCACAAAAAAGAACAAATCCAGTGGTTGCAATTATTTTTGTATAAACAAAATTCTCGTTTCATCCTAATTATCAATGGAGGAATAAAAATCTTGCACGGAAAAATCTGAACAATATACTAATAAATCACTGCTTGTTGTAAGCTCAAATTAAAGATAAAACGGTTGAGTGAGGTATATTCATTAACTTCACCCGATATTATTATAAACAACATTATTTTTAACATAAACTTAAGTGGATTTTTTTTCTGAACTGAGTGTAGGAGCTTTATGGCAAATTGCGAAAAAACAGGCATCAAAAACTTGCATAATATAGTATAATGCATTTTCTACTTGTAAATAGTGTCTAGCGTCATTTTGCGTGTATCACAGCATATTTTTGATTTTGTTTTAGGTTGATGCACTTCCCACAACTTTCTAACTTATTCATCCTGAATAAGTCGTTGCACAGCAACCATTAACCCTTCAAAGGGACTTTAACAAAAATAAGGGATTATGAGGGAAATTTGGGACGCAGAGGTCTTTTGCCGCTAGATATTTAATGTTTAAATGGTAAGACGGAGTTAACTGGAGCCAATGAAGGGTCGATAAAATGAGTTGGTACTTTTGACTGGAAGAGGATGAGCCTCAGTGTTAAATACCCATTGAGAGAGGTCGATTAATTCGTTCGAGCTGAACAGGAGATAAAGGTACTGCGTTAAAAAAAACGTTAAATTAGCTTTTACAAAGTTTATATGTATAAATTGTTCAATACTCATTGAACTTTACATGAACTCTCTTACTTTGAGCGTTTCCGCTAAGAAAAAACTTTGTTTGGACGTCATCCTGTTGTGGTTGCGAAGCGTAGACATTCCGTAGACCAGAATAGCCACCAGAAGACGAATCTTTACAATGTTTTTGAATTGCTTGAGCAGCATCCCATCCCCAATCCCGATACTTCGGATCACCCGTTAATCGCCTTGAAATTTAAATCATTAATCCGCTGGCTGTGCAAACCTGCTCTGAAGACCGGCATTTACAAAGTACCAATCACTCACCAGAGGACGAAATATGATTCTACAACTTCTGGACGAAGGATGTAGTACTTTTCATTTTGACGAAGTGCACGGGCCTCCATTGCATCACTAAATCGGAAGCTCTCTGGACCTATTTGTATTGCAGGTTACAAAATGTAAGATTCATTCTTCATATTTCTCAAAGTTAGTATACAGAATTTGTAAACCGACCTAGTCTCGTGCTGGTGCGAATGTATGACTCATGGCATGTGTTCGTGATTCCGTGAGCAATTTTCATATGCCTGGACGTTCTGTAGGGTAAAGAAAAGAAAAAAAGTTTAATAAGGTAGTATTGAAAATAATGTTAGTATATAATTAATTAAACTAAAAACATGATAAGCGACCGGGTTATTGTACGTTCACTTGCACAAGTAGATTACATGCAACTAGCCTGGGTGAGACGGTTATGGAATTGAAATAATCAGTGGAATATCGAATGATTTTTAACCTGGAATCTTTCTTTGTATCGGTGTGAGCACCTAGAGCAAGGAGTCCACCAGCAAAGCAGGCCAAGTGATCCATCTTACTCTCAATCCGATCGTATTTCATTTCCGCAAAGTAGACCAGGCTAGAAATATATAATATATACCCCAATTGTTAAAATCTGCATTAGTGTCTTTTCTCGATCAGTGGCAGCGAATCTAATAATAAAGGTCGGTAGCTAAACCTGCAGCCCCTTACTCCAGGAGCGAATATTAACAATAAAACAATTGAATTAGACTTCTCAATCCCACCATCAATCCTGTGGAATTCCGAACTTGGTGGGTTGTCAGTTATTCAAATTTTTGCGTCAATCGTAAAAAAAAAATCAACTAACCCGCTCTTTGAGTAACGTATCAGTCCATTCTTCTCAAAGGCATCCATGGCTTCATCATACATTTCTCTAGCATCGATGTCACCCGTCTGAACATATGACTTTAGTAGATACTCATAAAAACTGTCTCCTAGAGCACCCATTGATACATGACCTTTTTACAAGAAAATTGTTAATTTTAAATCAGGAATACGAATTAGCTTCAAGCGAGCAGAGTAGAGGCTTTCTAAAAGTAATTACTTTGAGTAAACTTTCCCATGCGTGGATGGAAGTAGTTAAAGTAGAGCCCCTTAGTTTTCTCAGCCTCCTTTATCACTTTCCGGATAGTATAAACTTTCTCCTTGAAAATAGGATCTCCCGTGATATCTGATAAATAAGTAAACTCGAGATGAAGCGTTCCAAATTCAGACAAAATGCTAGAGCCGCTTGAAGCCCATCCATAATTCTTGCTCCCCTGTGAAAAAGAGCCAAATTATAATAAGTACATGAGTTGAGACGGAATTTAACGTTTAATGAACACTTCAACGCACCTCGTTTCCACCATTCAAGGTTATAAGCGCATAGGGAATGCCCGTTGGCGTCTCGAAGGCCGGAAGTAGTTTCTTTCCTAAGCTATAGGCCTTGTCTTTATACACTGCATCACCGGTAAGAGCGTACATACTGAGTAGTCCGCCAACGAATCGAATATTTGTTTCAAAGACTGAAACTTCAGCTCTCTAGGAAAAAGAGTGGAAGACGCAAGTGGTGCATTACGACGTTTATTTAAACAAATCGTTTAATTTTTTTTTAGATTAGACTTTTGAAATTCAATCTAATATAAATGCATGGAAAACTTACCATTGCGTCAAAGTTCAAATTTTCCGCAATCCAATCGCGTCCTTGCTGGTACTCAGCATCAAGACCCATGATGTACAGCGTATCTATTTGTAACATAATGGTTTTAGCCAGTTGACCTTATAAGCCATTTAGGTTTTAGCGTCCATTAATTAACCTACTACAATTAACCTACCCATCTCAAGGCAGATATTTCGTTTAATTTCAATTAAACTTTCCTAACAGCTATACTGGTAGTTGTCTTTCCAATCTAATCTGTCCATATAAATATTTATATATTTCTTTAAAATTCTAAAATCTAGGGATGACGTAGGAGGCCAAATGAGAGCTAAAAAAATATTTTTTTTTATGATCGCGTTCCACAAGGGATCTAAAACTCTAATTTCAGATTTGAATTTGTGTCATCATGATAGTAATTCTTTCTAAAAACCAATATTATTATCAGCATGATACGTATCAAAATCTAAGATTTGGCTGTCATCAAGTTATTCAGAATAATACGATTGCGGAAATTTTGAGCGACCATTTGGCTTCCCACGTCATCCCTACGATTTTAAATGGACGGTTAAAAATTCTAGGTTTTTAGGCAGATTTTGACCCCTAGTTCTCAAGTTCGTCCTCGCTTAAGAAAAAGAACCAAAGAAAACCAATCTTGGAGGCGGAACTTCAGCGCGAGACCGAGAGTGCTTACCAACGGCATCCACAATCGTAGCTCCTATTTTCGTTGACCCAAAAATACTGGCTGAGTGGCCTCGCTTGCTAATTGGTCGCAATTCATTCTCTCCCCAGGCGTAGTCATGATAACTCTTCCAAGCGTCTTTCATCATCTGAAAAGTAAAAGTCAAGAATGGAACAGAGTTAGTTGAATATAAGTTTACAATTTTCAGCGCTACCTCAACTATAAAATCTCTTCTACTTTGAACAGACTCGTCGGGATCGGTTCCATATTGACTATTTCCCCGAATGATGGGAGCAGATTGTGAACCGCTGAACCGGTCTCTATTTCGTTGCGGCTCCTCGTCGGCCGTAGATATATTAAATGCTACAAATGTGACATCTACGACATTTTCAAGGTCGTTTACTCTAAACCAACCTAGGAGGATGAAACCCGGGAAGCAAAGACCAACAAGGAAAATTAAAAGTACAAAAAGCAGCCTACGCTGGCGACGAACAATGGGCCAAGACATGTTGTCGTTCAACAGCGTGACTTTCGCTACTGAAATAATGTTACCGAGGCAGGCCAATACAAGAGCATAAAAATGATGGATGACGAAAGGGTGGCAGGTGGTCCATGTGCAAATCAGGAACCCATAACTATCCGTTAACTAATTGGACTCGAGGCCACTATAGCGCTTTATTCAATCATATTAAGTCAAATTGATGTTTAAGCGTTGCAATTTAACGGGCCTGGTAAACCGAGTTGGAGGGAGGCAAATTGACTATGCTAACTGCCAATTTCACTCTAGTTATCATAACACAACCAGTCAGTTTCGTTCAAGTGACAAAGAGCGAGCACCCCTTTTAGGTTCTTTATCCTGCCCATTTTTTGTTCTACTTTTTAAAGTGTGGTGCTCCATTAGAATTGGGGAATATAACAACTTATTTTTGTTTTGTATGATTTTAGATCCAGGGTTTCTGGAATAAAAGTTGAAAGCCTTTGAGTTATCGCATCAGCAATTGGAGCACATGAGCAAAAAATGGACCCCAGGAAACTTTTAGTAAAAATAATATTATGAGTGCGCCATGTATGCATGAGTGCTGTATAGATTCAAGGGTTGTTGCGAACGAAAAAGTTTCCGTCTTTCTAAAAAAAATTCAGAGTTTTTAGTCTGCGAATCAAGATGTTTAGAGAATTTCGGGTTAGGGTTAGGGCCCCTAAAAACCCCAACCTACCCCGAACCCCTAAATAACCATAACTAACCCCTACCATGTGGTCATTTGCTAACTGCCATTTTTTTTATTTTCCCTCTTCTCTTTCACATGAGAAAGAGAGGGGAAGTAGAAGAGGGAAAATCAAAAATTGGCAGTTAGTAAATGACCATACGGTACGTGATTAGCACTAACGAAAAAACAAATCGTGACCAACCATTGTTCTTCGCGCGGACAGTGGAGAGTGTTGCGTAAAAATAACAATTACCAACGTACCGATTTGATGAAATTTCTTTTGTCTCTGACTTCCGCATTTGAATTAAAACCCCAACCTACCCCGAACCCCTAAATAACCATAACTAACCCCTACCATGTGGTCATTTGCTAACTGCCATTTTTTTATTTTCCCTCTTCTCTTTCACATGAAAAAGAGAGGGGAAGTAGAAGAGGGAAAATAAAAAATTGGCAGTTAGTAAATGACCATACGGTACGTGATTAGCACTAACGAAAAAACAAATCGTGACCAACCCTTGTTCTTCGCGCGGACAGTGGAGAGTGTTGCGTAAAAATAACAATTACCAACGTACCGATTTGATGAAATTTCTTTTGTCTCTGACTTCCGCATTTGAATCCTCCCCGCCACGTACAACGATTTTAACGGATACATTTTGTCGTAGCAATTCTTTCGACAGTTGAATCCCAGGTGCGCCTGCCGGAGAGAGGATTCCACTCATTGGTGGCAGAAGGTTATTAGCACCAGTTTTTTTAGTTGCACTACTGGATGTAGAAGATGTTCGCTGATCATGAAATAACTTTGGTTTCTGTAACACTCGTCGTTGCTCTTGTTCATCTTCTTCGATTTTTGCCAAGAGACGACGTCGGTCTTCTGCATTCCGGGGAGACTCTAATGGCCGCGGAATTCCATAAAGCGAGCCATCTTTTCCAGCTTCTAGACCTTACAGATATATATTATGAACTGTCAGCGGCTAATCAAAAACTAGTTAGTGGATCGGCTTCTCATAATCTACGTTAGCCGTACCTATTTTAGGAGCTGGAATCGGTAGACCAGGAGCTAGAAATAAGCCAGGCAGTTTCTGATAAACGTCCTGAACACCCGCAGATGTTTTCGCTCGAAGATCAGGTAGGAAGAAGACCATTCCCACACAAATAACGAAGAACAACATGAACACGAGGAAGAGGCAGTACTTCTCACGAAGACGCCGGTTCCGAAGACTCATTCTCACTGGAATTATTGTGAAAAAATATTATGTGAGCTGGAGTTGTACTCGTAATGATAAGATGCAACATAAGTGTAATCATGTTAGCTTACGGTAGCTCATTGTCTTGTAATCAAAATCAACTAGTCCGGTGTCAGTTCAGTAAAATGATAACCCAGAGGTTATGCGTTCAATAGAAGCTAGAATATTGCCATTGTCCTCAAAACCCAGACGAACAAAATTAAGTACTAGAAAAATTGATCCGTTTTGTGATTACGTATCCAGTATCGCACCACTATACTGTTAGCTTCATGAAGACTAAGGTCGTCGTCCGTGGTCCCAAATTATAGTATTAACTGTTATATGTAACAATAAAACAAGACAGTTAACTAAACTACTAAATACCCGGAAACAACGATGTCTTCTTTGGTAAGCAGCTGACTACGTTCCGTCCATGTCACTTTTCCACATCCACTTTGTGAGTCACAGTCGCAGTTCAATTCAATGATTTAGGACCTAGAATAGGACTAAGGTGAAAGGAACCAAGAAAATAGTATGATAACTGAGAATTAGTTCGCTGAAAACATTAAGTAAGTCTAATTATAAACACCTAATTAAGTTTAAAAGGTAATTAAGACACTTTTTAACTATTCGGCTCCTGCCGACAGACAGTTTAGGGATTCGTTCATCTAGTACAGTTGGTACCTAGGGGCCGATCTTAAGTTGCCGATCGGTGGCAGTTGTGATATACGTTCCCACGTATCCCAGATCAGGTACGCACAACGGACATGCCGCCCGCGTGAGTTTCATGTTTTCGAGTTTTTGCGGAAAATTTATTTTGCCATCAGTGTGCGATAAGACGCTCTTGAGATTTTCAAATAAAACTGGCAGAATTGAGGGAAGCCGTGCAAGAAATGCCTCTATTTATTGTTTATTTTAAATTCGGTTGGTTGTTGATATTCATGTTTTTCTGAACCGGAATGCAAAATCATTTTGAAACCATAGGTGTTCCCGGTCCGTTTTATTCCGCTACGGGATCTACATTCTGGTACCGGTTATACTTCCGAATTCATCTTTGAGGTCTTAGACTTTGCAAAATTCAATAATATCACCAATTTATAATATATTGGTGATATTATTGAATTTTGCCAAGTCCCGGACCCGGGGGGGGGGAGCACGCGCCCCGTTTCCCCGGTATTTTATAACGGGTTTTCTCATTACCCGGACCGAATTTCGTCAGTCTTCCACAGGTACACGTTCCTGTACCAAATTCCAGGGCTGATTAAAATTACCGTCAGTGACATTAATTCGGTGAGGTGGCTAATGGCGTCGGGGTTAATAGCCCGTTCATCAGCTACGTACCCCTGGCCTGTGTACGTGGGATTACCTGCGCTGTGCTACGCCAGCACAAAACAAGACAAGGATACGTGAGCGCGTTCAATGGGCACCGACTGGTCCTTAACGAAAAATATGTGAAACAGGAATGAGAATGAGACATAGAAGGGACAAGGCCCCCGAATACGAATAACGACGAACGACCAACAGCGGCAAAATTGTGGTCCTTTGTTTTTCTGTTTTGTTTTGCGGCAGTTTATTGTTTATGGCCCTTTTTTTTTCCATACACTAATCAAATCAACCCCAATAACCAATAACAGTTCACACTTCAAACTTTATGTTCGGATCGGTCTGGAACTGCTTCATTGTTTATTCTAGGTAGGAATCGGCAACATCAGTCCGAGTGAACGTACTGCAAACACAACTTAGAGACAGTAGACAAGACAGATCCAGGACAGGATACGAACGGTTGACTGATTGGCCTTTTTAGGTATAAACATGATGTTGAGACGAAGCGCCGGGAAGAGGATACGGATGGGTAAGTTGTATTTATTGGAATTATTGACATTCAATGTTCAGCGTTGGTTGATTCTAATCATCCATGTCCTTTATTTAGATGATCCTCCACCCCCTGAATTTGAAAGTCCAGCAACACCTGATACCGAAGGGCATGGTGATCAATCGCAAAACGAGTCTTCGCATGATGCAGGTCAAAACACTCTTCATGACCCGCCATACTCTGCCTCAATTGGTTCGGACGATAGCACTCCGAATTCTTCAACACGTCCTCGGCGCTCCAAGCGGACTGCACACGTACAACCACATGGAAACGAAACTCCTGCCCGGGTTACCCGCCGTGGCGGTAGACAGCCCGTCGCTGAGGCGGCATCACACTCACCAACTGAAGACACTGCTCCCTCGCGAAAGCGAGGTAAAGGGGGTGGCAGGAAAGCTTCATTAGTCCCATCCACTGGCCCAGCGGAACCAGTAGATGATGAGGATACACTTTACAACGCAGTTCTCACAGGCAAGGCGTCCCTTCAGCAGTTGGTGGATGACTGGATTGATGAATACAAAACAAATCGAGATGCTACTATTTTGGTTCTCATGCAATTCTTCATCAGTAGTTCCGGATGTAAGGGGAAAATAACTGCGCAAATGCAGTCTTCTATGGAGCATGCAGCGATCATTCGGTTAGTTAATAATGAAGTCTCAGTTTCTTTGAATTTCGATTGTGTTTTTTTTAAACGATGATGTTATGTTATTCTTCTCCAGGAAAATGACAGAGGAATTCGACGAAGAAAGTGGAGAGTATCCTCTCGTGATGTCTGGTGTGCAGTGGAAGAAGTTCCGGTCCAATTTCTGTGACTTTGTGCAAACCCTGGTCAAGCAATGTCAGTACAGCATCATCTATGACCAGCACCTCATGGACAATGTTATCTCCCTTCTTACTGGACTCTCAGACTCGCAAGTTCGCGCATTTCGGCACACAGCAACTTTGGCTGGTAAGTGTTTTTTTTTTCAGTTGCCTTTGGTGGTCAATAAAACTTTGTTGTTTAACATTTAATATGTAGCAATGAAGTTGATGACTGCCCTTGTCGATGTTGCTCTTACGGTGTCCATTAATCTGGATAACACCCAACGTCAATACGAAGCTGAGAGACAGAAGGGAACTGGCAAACGTGCCACGGATCGATTAGAATCATTAATGTTGAAGCGGCAAGAGTTGGAAGAAAACATGGATGAAATCAAGAACGTTCTAACATATATGTTCAAGTCTGTGTTTGTTCATCGATACAGAGACACATTGCCTGAGATTCGCTCTATTTGCATGTCGGAGATTGGGATTTGGATGAAAAAGTTCCATCAGAACTTTCTCGACGACTCCTATCTCAAGTACATTGGTTGGACATTGCACGATAAAGTTGGAGAAGTAAGGCTTAAATGCATTCAGGCTTTACAACCACTCTACTCTTCCGAAGAGCTCAAAGGGAAACTTGAACTTTTTACTTCCAAGTTCAAAGACCGTATTGTTGCAATGACGCTTGATAAAGACTACGAAGTAGCCGTTCAAGCCGTGAAGCTTGTCATATCAATTCACAAGTAAGATATACTAAATGTTTCTTATTTACCCATAACTTTTGGGAAACTCCTTAGTTTTAATTTCCAGGGATTCATGATTTCTTAAATATTTCAGATACCATCGAGAGATTTTGTCCGATAAGGACTGTGAACTGGTATACGAGTTAGTGTATTCAAGTCAGCGAGCCGTGGCTCAGGCTGCTGGTGAATTTTTAAATGAAAGACTTTTCGTTTTGGAGGAAGGAGCCGAGAACGTACGAACTTTGCATGGGAAGCAAAGGCAACCAAATACACCGTTAATCCGCGACCTCGTCCAATTCTTTATCGAATCCGAACTACACGAACACGGGGCATATTTAGTTGACTCCCTCATCGATTCAAACCCCATGATGAAGGACTGGGAGTGCATGACAGATCTTCTGCTTGAAGATCCTGGACCTTCAGAGGAGGCACTGGATGACAAACAAGAAACGTCTCTGATTGAAATCATGGTATGTGCAGTGAAACAATGTGCCACAGGAGAAGCTCCTATTGGTCGAGGTCCTGCACGCAAGGTAAACTTTAGATGTATTAACGAGAACTTGAGTAGTATAATTATTAGTAATTAAGTTTTATTCCAATTTTTATTAGTAATTAAATAGTAATTGTAAATTAAGCATAAGCAAAGGAATACTATGTTATAATTTCAGATTTTGTCAGCGAAAGAATTGAAAGCGGTGAGCGATGACAAGACGCGACTGACGGAGCATTTTATACCAACACTTCCGTTACTGCTTAACAAATACAAGGATGATGTCGACTAAGTGATAAATCTTCTCACATTGCCACAATACTTCGACCTCGAGATTTATACTACTTCCCGCCAGGAGCGAAGTTTGGATAACCTATTGAAGCTTATTGGGGAAGTTGCAGGTGTTCACCCTGACATCGATGTTTTGGAAGTAGCAGCAAAGTCACTGGAAATTATTTGTTGCGATGATGCGCGAAAATCAAGTCGAACAGAAGTGGCGTTGATGAGCGTTCTGGATAACATATGGTCTAGGGCGAGCAATGCCATTGAAACGTGAGTTTGCCTTTTCAACCATAACCGTAGCCAATACAACTACGGAAATTAACACCGCTGACTTTAGATTTGGCTTAAGGGTTTAGTGTTATTTCAGATAATTTTTTACGATTAACCATCCTATTCCTCTGATTCCGAGTTGACAATTCTCAGAGCAAACAATTCACTGTGTTTATCGTTTTAGCTACGAATCAACTACTGCCGACGGCGGTGAAGCCGGCGCTGACGAACTTTACGATCTTAACTTAAGTCTGCAAATGGTTTCAGTATTTTCGGGTTGTCACAGTTTTGCCAAATGGGATGCGTGGGACAAGCTCTTCCAGATTATTTGCCAAGCTAACAAGAAATGTTACCCAGATGAGGTAAGGAAATATCAATAATACGCCTGAATATGTTGGCAAAATCAGGCATATAATCATCCAGCTCTTTTTTGTTTTTCTCAGTAAAATCTCGTTTTGTTCTTAGTATTTTAAAACGAAACAGTTCTTTTTCCCATTAAATCTTCGGAGCCATATTTCGGCAACTTGTGGTTATATTTTATGCGATTTCTGGCGAGTTGCACCACCCACGGCTCTCTAATATAGCGCTCTCTTCGAGAGATCTCTCGAAGAAAGCGCTATATTAGAGAGCCGTGCACCACCTAAATCTTGACAAATTTTTTAGTTTTTGTTGGGGTGGGAGTTTGTGGGCAACTGCTGACAATGGAGGGTGAACCAATTCCACTCTCCTGGATTGGTGGAGGTGGTGGCCACTCTCTCAATTGTTAGCAACTTTAGCAACTTTCCACGGACGGAATCATCCATCCAGTGACCGAATTTTGTTATGTAGATAGATTGTTGACTTCAGTGTGTTCATCTTTTTTCAGTCCGTCAAGGCAGTAATCGGCGCATGCTATTTTGCTCTCCTTTGGGACCTGAAGAGTATTCAGGAAAAAGGAGAAGTTTCATCAACAGTTCGAGCTGAAATAGAGAAGCTTTCTACAAAAATTAAACGCTACATGGAGCAAATGCGGGACTTCCTTGTTAATTCCAATTCCATTACGTTCAAGGAAGAGGCTTACACCTCAATTTGTGATGCTCTGGTGGTTTTCTGTGACCAATTATCCGCAACTTCATGGATGGAGCCGCTTGTTTATAGTCCCACTTTTGAACTCCAGGAAGAACTGTGCAGCTTTATGCAAACACAAGTTTTTACCGATGACAAAGAGGAAGACGACGAACATGCCCGAATAGAACTTCTGCACAAGAGAAGGAATTTTTTGGCTCAATATTGCAAATTAGTTGTGTACAATATTCTTCCAACCAAGGCAGCTTCAGACGTCTTCAAGCACTACGTTGCTGTAAGTCTTTTGCTTAACATTTCATCAGTGCCTGCATTTTTGTATCTCAACTGAGCACTTATTTTTCAGCACTACAACGATTACGGAGATATCATAAAAGCGACTCTTGGGAAGGCTCGTGAAATTAACAAGGTTAATTGCTCCCTCACCATGGTCCAAAGCCTCAAAAAAGTATTCAGAGACATGCCCCGTACGGACAATGGGTTAATGGTAGATCGCCAATCGGATGAATATGTCGCCCTAAAGGACTTGGCTAAGCGATTTGCGCTTTCATTTGGATTGGACGCTGTGAAGAACCGAGAGGCTATCACAGCGCTTCACCGGGAAGGAATTCTTTTCTCCGTGAATCCACTGGAGAATCAGTGGGATCCGACGGGACCGCCGCCTAATCTTGATTTTCTTGAAATACTAGCAGAATTTACGAACAAATTGCTTAAACAAGACAAGCGGGTGGTTCTTCAGTATTTGGATCATCGAGTAGCTTCTGCCACACCTTCTAGCCAGGTGAATTCAATTGTGTTTCAATGCTGTTTTGATTTTGAGACGTCCAATCTGAAACCTATAAATTCAATTTTTGTTCTCCCCTAGGGAAGTCATTGGCAGCCACTCTATACTTATAGAAACAGTTTAATGCATGGGGAGTCCGATCATCCAAACGTCACCGCTAAGAGAGCATATGCACGTAAACGACATGCTGCTGAAGATGAGGATATTGTAGAGGAAGATGAAGAGGCTGGAGAATTGGATTAATTATTTTTCCTTGCTTGGTCTGAACAAAGTTGTAGGTTAAATTAATAGTTTTAAGTCAAGCTAGATTTAATTTAGAGTATTGGTATGGTACACGCTGGTGAAATTTTTTTTATCAATATATTAATATATATATAAATAATAGTATTATTATTTAGTTTGGATAGTGTCTTAATATATATATAAATAATAGTATTATTATATAGTTTGGATAGTGTCTTTAGTGGTTTTTAGCGTGTTACTGCCTCTTCAGCCAGCTGAATGTACTGATGCCCTATTTAAAGAATTTTTTAATATTAAACTCTTCGAACAATTAGAATGTTAGGATAGGACAGTTTGATTAAGCTTAAGGTTTTTTGGTGGGCAGGTGTAGTAGTGTAGTCCTGTTTCAAAATTCAAATATTGAACTTCTCAAGCGTCTGCAGACGTCTGTGGGAAATTCAAATTGCGGCAAGAAATTCATAAAATAAATAACGAAAAAAAGCTTTTTTCGTTTCTTTCGAAAGAATGAAACAAAACAACGCAAATTACACAGCAAAGAAGCAGTAGTAGCAGCGTGAAGGAAGGAAGAAGGGTTAGATATCTGGCCAATAAAAAATAACAAATTCGATCCATCGAAATCTGTCACCGTCACTGATTGTGATTGATTATTGAAGGAAACAAACAGTAAGTTGGTATTGTTTTTGGTTTCCTTCACTCGTATTATCGCTGCTGTTGTAACTTGCTTCGTCCGTCTTAATTTACAGTTCGTACTTCGTATTGGTTGGTTGTAAATGTGATTGTGAAGTGGAAGTGGTAATTGATTTTTTTTGGCTAACTTTGATTCGTTTACAATTTTAGGTTGATTGCCAGACAACCTTTATCTCATCAACTGCTGCTGTATTTGTTACTGCCAAACTGTTTCTGCAATTGAGCGGAGCCTGTCGCGACTGCTTATTTTTTGCCTCACGTATTCGCTTACCCGTGGTTCTCAAGGCTGGGACCTGAAGAGGTTTAGATTTTTAAGCCATGGCAGAAGATGAAGCACGGAAGCTTCAATATGAATACAAAGCGGTAATACATCATTGTTTAGTACACTAATTTTAAAAGGATCGGTTAATTTTTCAATGTTTTTCCTTGGTGTCCAGAACTCAAATTTAGTTCTACAAGCGGATGTCCGCTTGATAGAACGTCGAAGTCGTGATGACGCCACAGGAGAAGTAATGAGCCTCTCCGGAAAGTTGGGTAAAACAAAAATGGGTGACATGGCTCAAAGAACCAAGCCCGAACGGACGGAAGAAAGAAAAGCAAAGCGCATGAAACGGGATGATGCCACTACGTCGATTTACAATATGAAGGGGTCTCTGCTGACAGATGAAATTATTTCTGGCGATGGTGGAGGAGCAATTCTGTACCGGCCGAAGACACAGGAAACACGACAAACGTATGAGATTCTTCTCAATTTTATTCAAGTTGCAATTGGAGACCAGGTGAGAAAGCAAGGAATTACTACTAAATTTTACTGAATAGAATTAAGGAACTTAAAGAAATTGTTTTAGCTTCAAGTAGTGAGTAGGTAGCTTTGAATCAGAAACGCTGTTTTTGTTTTGTTCAATCAGATATTTAATGCGCTCTTTTTTTTCTACACAGCCTCGCGACGTACTTTGTGGAGCAGCGGACGAGATTTTGGCTGTACTGAAGAATGATCGCCTCAAGGACAAGGATCGTAAGAAGGAGACGGAAAATTTGCTAGGCCCATTAGCTGAAGAACGGTTTGCCCTGTTGGTAAATCTTGGCAAGAAAATTACTGATTTTCAATCTGTAAAGCCGACAAGTGGAGGCGGTGGAGGCGGTGGGGATGATATTGACGACACCTACGGAATAAATGTTCAGTTCGAGGAATCAGAAGAAGAGGACGATGAAGATGCTTATGGAGAAGTTAAGGATGATGAAGATGATGACCTGGAAGGTGAAGAAGCCAAGGATTCTTCAGCAATTCAGGCTCAGAATGTAAGTATAGTTTATTTTCCTTAGTTGCCTCTAATATCCGGTTAAACAAGAAACACTAAAGAGAAACTCAGAGTAGGTATAAGCTCTACACTAAAAGTCATCATGTTTTTGTCAATTTAGCTTGAACATGACAGGACTAAAAAGGAGAAAAGCCTCCATCCCGCAGATGTAAGTTTAATATCCTTTAATATAATTATTATAAAGTTAACGATGAACAACCCAATCCAATTACATCATTTTAATTTTATTTATTAGGTGGACGCCTACTGGATTCAAAGAAACCTGTCCAAATACTACAAAGACTCGATCACTTCTCAAGCGAGGGCAAGAGATGTTCTCGACATATTGCAGAATGCCGTGGACGATCGTGATTTCGAAAACCGACTAGTTCTTCTACTTGGGGTCGATTGCTTCGATTTTATTAAAATCTTGAAAAAACATCGTCAAATGAGTAAGAATTTTTCTCTTGAGTGGAATTATAAATTATACAGGTGCTTGACTAATATTAAATAACATGAACCACTTTTTGTGTACTTTCAGTTCTCTACTGTACTCTCTTGGCTACTGCACAAACAGAAAAGGACAAGAATATTTTACGTGATCGGATGCTGAAGGATTCGCTTCTTACGAAGGTCTTGTTACAGCTTGAAGGCGGAAGTGGAGGTATTGAGGATTCGGAGAACAAAATCTCCAACGTCGCTCGTGATGCAGGGAAAGGAGATACCGAGGGAACTGACGTCGGTGGGCAGGTTCCTGGATCTCGGAAAGTGTTGGACCTTGAGCTCATTTCTTTCACACAGGGAAGTCATTTTTTAGCTAATGATCGCTGCCAGCTTCCAGATGGTTCTTTCCGGAAACAACGCAAAGGTTTCGAAGAAGTTCACGTACCAGCGTTAAAACCCAAACCGATGGGAGAAAGTGAAGCTTTGATTGGAATTGACCGGCTGCCAAAATATGTGCAAGGAGCCTTTGAAGGGTTTAAGTCACTCAATCGGATTCAGTCAAGGCTTTGTAAAACAGCTCTAGAGTCGGATCAGAATTTACTTGTGTGTGCCCCAACTGGGGCTGGCAAAACCAATGTGGCATTGCTTACTATGATGAGAGAAGTTGGAAAGCATATTAACGCCGATGGGACCATCAACGTTGACGAGTTCAAAATTGTATATGTAGCTCCTATGCGTTCCCTTGTCCAGGAAATGGTTGGGAGTTTCTCGAAGAGATTGGAAAAATACAAGCTGGTTGTCTCTGAGTTGACTGGTGACACACAATTGAGCAGAGAGCAGTTGAATGCTACGCAAGTTATTGTATGCACTCCAGAAAAATGGGACGTTGTTACGAGGAAGGAGAATCGAAGTATTACTTCGGTCGTTCGACTTGTGATTCTCGATGAAGTTCATTTACTCCATGATGAGCGGGGTCCGGTGCTTGAAGCTTTGGTTGCAAGAGCACTTCGATCAGTGACACAAGAAGGAGAGATTCGAATAGTTGGACTGTCAGCTACTCTGCCTAATTACAAGGACGTGGCCGCTTTTCTTCGTGTGGATTTGGCAACTGGGCTTTTCTTCTTTGACAATAGCTTCAGACCCGTTCCGTTGGAACAACAGTACATTGGAATCACGGAGAAGAAAGCGCTCAAGCGATATCAACTAACGGACGAGATAGTTTACGACAAGGTCGTGGAGCATGGAGGCAAAAATCAAGTGTTAATTTTTGTTCATTCGAGGAAGGAGACCGGTAAAAGTGCCAGAGCATTGCGAGACATGTGCATGGAAAAGGAGACTCTTGGAATCTTCTTGAAAGATAAAAAGGCTTCGATGGAAGTTCTGCGTAAGGAAGCCGAAGAGGTAAGTTTTGAAATAATCGAAATGTACATACTTTGTTCAAATCATGCTACAATGAACAACTTTGTGTTCTGGTTGCAGGTAAAAAATCCTGAACTGAAAGAACTTCTTCCTTATGGATTCGCTATTCATCATGCTGGAATGACGCGCGTCGACCGTACCCTTGTGGAGGATCTATTTGCTGATCGTCACATACAAATTCTTGTGTCTACAGCCACACTCGCTTGGGGTGTCAATCTTCCGGCTCATACTGTCACACTCAAAGGGACCCAGGTTAAAACATACGCACTTTTGTAAATTAGGTTACTAATTATATTAATTATACGAAGTTAATTATACTAATCTAGAGTGTGACGTATGAACAATTTTTTGTGACTGTTCTATTTAGGTGTATAACCCCGAGAAAGGACGATGGGTGGAATTGGGAGCCTTGGACGTGCTGCAGATGCTGGGACGAGCCGGGCGTCCTCAGTACGATACCAAAGGCGAGGGAATTTTAATTACGAATCACTCTGAACTACGTTACTATCTTTCTCTCCTCAATCAGCAGCTTCCCATTGAGTCGCAATTGGTGGCCAAGCTACCAGATCTCCTCAACGCTGAAATAGTAAGCGGCGGAATTCAGAATGTCAAGGATGCAGTGGATTGGCTTGGATACACTTACCTGTACGTCAGGTGTCTCAAGTCTCCGCAAACATATTCGGTTGATACGAGTGATGATGATCCATACCTAACAAATCACCGGGCAAATCTAATTCACACTGCGGCTGTCAAGCTGGACAAGTGTGGACTGATTAGATATGACAGGACTTCTGGAGCCTTTATGCCGACGGAATTGGGCAGAATTTCTTCACATTATTACATCACTTCTGATACGGTAAGCAACTATTTTTGCACCATGATGTGCTAATGCGTCTTCACTAAGTCTTTCTTTACTACTAATTTGATTGCGGATCAATACAGTTTTTGTTAGCAAAACTCATAGTTCCAGGCAGTTTTTACGTTTTTGTGTTAGCAATTTTAACAAAAATGTGGATACTATAAACCTAAACCTAAATATACCTATATATGGAATTTAACTAACGTTTTATACGCTTTTGTTTTAGATGGCGACGTATAACCAACTCCTCAAACCTCATTTAAGCGAA
>JABASL010000182.1:0-23837 GCA_019775825.1 Neanura muscorum | reverse complement strand
AATAGGGATAGGGTTAAGGGTAGGTTTAGGGCTAGGAATAGCGTTAGTGGTAGCTTTAGGGATAGGAATAGTGTTAGTGGTAGGTTTAGGGATAGGAATAGGGGTAGGTTTAGGGATAGGGTTAGGGTTAGGTTAAGTTTAAGCTGGAAGACGTTGCAAATTTGGTTTTTGTTGATCTGACCTGCAGCAGGTGGTAACAGTAACATTCATAAGAATAGCGGATAAGTTCATTGTTGCGTTTGGCGATAATTTTTTGGCAATAATTTTTTGGCGAAATGCGCTCTTTGTTTTTAGTAAAAAAGAAGTGTGAAATTGTGATTTTTGATGAGAAAGACTAAAGAATTGAAATGCGTGTTAATTAAAGCAAAGTAATTAGAAACATTTTGGCTTTGTAAAGAGGAAAGAAGACTGAAATCAGTGACTCGTGACTAATTAAAGATGAATTTAGACTTGCTCAACGTGAACTTGAATTATTTTTCTCATTAATTCAAACCTAATCTTCCACAATCACGAGAAGGAACCATCCGCTTCCATTATTTCTTTTCTTCATCGTTTTTTTTGCAAACAAGTCTTTAGAATATAAAAACCTGACCAATGCTACTTTTTAGCACTTAATTACCTTTGCATTATGTGAATTATTTTGTGACTGAATTCCAACATTCCCAGGCAATGTTTCCTTTATCCAGAATTAATTTTTAATTAATGAGAATTTTAGTTGCCATTCCGAGTAATTACTAGGTATTTTTTAAATTAGAATCTAAATATCTCACTTTAAATTAATTCTCAGGCTTGTCTTTTTTGCGTATTTAAGAACTTCTTTATTCGACCACTTTCCTACTACCTCAGCCTTAACCCCTTCCTTAATTATAAACGTACTCTATTGCACTGTTCACACTTGTACGTCTGAAATCCCGAAATCACCCGAATATTCCCGACAGTTTTCCCCTTATTTCCGGGGGCACTATTCCAGTTCATCTTCATTTAATTTGACCATATTAAATTAGAGAAATTGCCTAGAGGTGAAAATCACTGAGGCACGGACAAGGCTCGTCGATTCGAATAGGGGTCCATACGGGCTCCTACTGCCTTGATACGACCATGTGTCCATTTTAATTCTTAGACCGAGAAAAAATGATTTACTAAATTTTTTTTAAAAAATTATTTTTGTCAATTGGGAAAGTGTCTTTTGTAAAAATTAATTTAGTGAGTGGAGTCAAACAATGTCAGCTTCATTTCCTTCATTGTTTTGAATCTCTCTCATTTAATTCCTATTGAAGTTCCTTTGTTTGACCTTCACTTCCGTTTCCGCCGATTTGTACTAGTTAACCAATTAATTATTTCTATTTTAATTGAAACAATCAAACTTAGTTGTGAATTGTTTGACATGAATTCAACTGACATTTCCTCAATCCAACAAGTTCATTCTTTAGAAACCATTTTGAAAACCGCCCATTTTAAGATACAAAATTGGAGTCCCAAAGGGTGTGTGCTCAGAATATTTTGAATATCTGTAACATAACGATTCTAGAGGAATGTCACTCAAATACTAACCTGAATAAATCTCTGAAACTATGGGCAAATCATATCTAAATTAGGACTTTGACGCCACTGTAAAAAGCGGTGAAATTTTCCAGTTTCAAGCAGCGATTCACTCTAGCTGAGCCGGACATTCAAAATGTACCGTTCATGAACAGGTGCAGTGAAACAAGGGTTTTGTAGTGTCTACTTTCTCTCTGTTCGGGTGAAATGCTTCTTAAGCCCTTTCCCTTTGTCGCTAAGGTTAGCAACTTAACCTAACACAGCAATACAGCATTGACCTAATAACCTAAACCTAACCGAACTTAACCTGAAATCAGTGACAATCATGAAAAATTGAAGCCTTAGATAGGGATCTAAGCTAGTTTTCTGCTTATAAAATTTCTGGAACCCGCAAAATGATTCCGAACTGGAAACGTTACGACGAAAGTTCCGTTTCTGTGAGTTCTGGAAACAAATTGAGTTCTCGAGAAGTATGATTTTGAATTCATCCGTCAGGGTTTCGTGCTTCCAGTTTTTGTGAAAAATTTCAGTGTTTAGGATAAACTAAGTACTGAAATCAATTGACTAACCCTGTATTGTACCGTCTCAATCCGGTGAGATTGAGATGGATGTTGGCTGATTGTGTGTTGAATTGTCATTGAATTGGACTGAAGACATGTTTTTTTACTTTAGGATTTAGGATAGAAAGGCTGGCGAGTAGTACTGGACAGTATTTTGGAAGCCTTTGATTTTGGTCCTGGATGGAGGGGACTTTGGATCTTTGTGGTTAGATTTTAAAGGGTAAGCCAACGAGAAAAGACTCAAGACAAGATTTTCCCATTAATTTTACTCTCGTGTACAAATCATTAGACGTCCTTAATTCCACATCAACCAACACAACGCCAAGTAACTAAAAGCTACTTTTTTTTTAAAATACTGGAGCAATGCCAGTGCGCAGGGGTACAATGAAAACTGGATGACATAACCACGACGACATCCAGCAAAATATGGATTCTTCTACCAATCTGTCGTCGTCCCTTGAGGATTGACAACCAAGAGTCGCTCGTTTCGGATTACAATATTCACGAATCAACGAACATTTAACCTTCGTCGTGTTTATTAAATTTCGATGGGAAATCTTAATTTGATCTCCGTAGGAAATACCACAAAATATTTCCTGGATCTCATTACTGCATACAAATGCACAAAAACATCGTTGTTAATATTATAATTTAATTTATATATTTATTTCTTTTATAAGAAACTATTCAACAGATTTGTCCTAATAATTTTCCCAGATTTGTCGTTCCTTTTGATTTTTATTGCTATTCTGTGAGCCAATTTATAGTAACATAATCATGAGTGGTGCTAAAAAAGTTTTGTAGGACATTTTGACACGTTTAGACTTCGGGGTAACCAATTAAGTACCATTAGGAAAGGTTGCTCGTTTGCTGGTTCTAGGCAACCGTAAGTTGAACTGAGGAAATGAACGTGGTAAACTGGTTTGTCATCGACTTAGAGCATCTTCAAATGATAAAACGGCTATAGGTTAGCTGCTTCGCTTGAAGGCGCACGAGTTCAAATTCCTTCTGACAGAAAAGAAGCTGATTCACTAATTGAAAGAGAAGAAGAAGTTAAATGGAAGAATGAATTAATTGGGATCGAGCGGAAATTACAAGCTTCCTCTATTAAACTGAGAAAAATGAAACAAGCAAAGGGTCGTTTATCAATTCAACTTCTCACAAAATCGTTAAAAGTAGAGAATTAAGTTGCGAAAAATCGCATTGACTCAAATAGTTAATTAAAGAACATGTTGCAAGTCTTTGGCTCAATCTTAAAACAGGTCAACCGTCAACCTGTTATACAAAATTTCAAACAAGTTTTCAAGCTCCGAAATTCACCGCTGGCAGTACTGGATTCTGTCGAAAGAGCAGTACTGGATTTTACTGGAGGAGCAAGCTACTCCGTTGGCAGTTCTGGATTCTACTGGAGGAGCAAGCTACGCCGTTGGCAGTACTGGAATCTGCTGAACGGGCAAGCTACGCCTTTGGCAGTTCTGGATTCTACTGGAGGAGCGAGCTACGCCTTTGGCAGTTCTGGATTCTACTGGAGGAGCGAGCTACGCCTTTGGCNGCGAGCTACGCCTTTGGCAGTTCTGGATTCTACTGGAGGAGCGAGCTACGCCTTTGGCAGTTCTGGATTCTACTGGAGGAGCGAGCTACGCCTTTGGCAGTTCTGGATTCTGCTGAAAGAGCAAGCCACGCCTTTGGTAGTACTGGATTCTTCTGGAGCACCAAGCTGGGCCGTGGGCACCAAGTTGGAGGATCAAGCCGCGCAGTCGGCGGTACTGGACTTATGCTGAAGGACTAAATAAGCTGAGCCGTTGGCAATACCGGATTCTGCTCGAGAACCAAGCTCGAGAACGTAATCCGTGAGCAATAACTAAAAACTAAGCTCCGCTCAGGGATCTGCTGCAAGCTAACCCTGACCCTAACCCTAGACAGCCATCCCGGCTATATGAGCCGACAAGGCCCAAGCTTAAAAATCACGACAAACGTCGGCCGTTTGCAGCTCGCTTTGCAGTTGAACGAATGGCTGTTTGACCATAGTTACTACAGTTGCAGCGGGACCACGACGAGTTAGGAAGTGAGATAATGATCAGTAGAACTGCAAACGTCTTTATAAGAATCAAGTTCAGAATTGTTGTAGAAGAACTTAAGGAGTGAGTAATAAAAGTAGGGAGAAATTACATTGTAAAAGAAGCATTTTGGCAAGTAAATTAGCAGAAATAGGATAGGTAACTCCTATCCTAAGGAATGGAAAGATGATTAGGGGAAAAATATCCTTCCAAAATATCTTTTATCGCTTCGTTGCTCTCCGTTTTGGCAAGGAGTAAATTAGGCAATTGGCAAATAAATGAATGGCTCAAGATTACTGGGAAAGATGCTTAGCAGAATAATGCAAAATAAAGAAGAAAAAATTAAGGGGCAAAGTGGAACCAATTATACGCTTTGGCAACTCAGGTAATCATTACTGCCAACTATTCTACGACCACGGCGTCTCCATCATATAATACTTAAATACCAACTACTGACTACTTATTGCGTGATTTAATTTCAATTTTTTACAGGAATCCAATAAAATAATAAAATACTTACCAACAAATTCAGCATCCCAGATCCAGCAATTTGGTTATGAAAACTTTGTGCTCAATTACAAAAATTTTGATCCAAAAGGAGCGATTTGTTTTCCGATATTAAGGAATTCCACAAAAAAAAACCTATCAAATTAAAAAAAGCCCCTAAAATAAATTTTTCGCACCTCCAGAGCCAAAATTGTTCCAGAATTCTAGGAATATGGTTCGCCTTGACAGTTTTAATTATATTCGTACTCGTATTCGTATTCATATTCGTACCTAAGTTGTTCTAAAACCAATTTTTAAAAAATTAGGAACAAGGTTTCGGATTAAAAACCCGTTTTCATAATGCAAAGTTTCAGGTTTCAGGTTTCACATTTTCCATGATGTTTGCACAAGACGTCTGGGTTTGCACGAAGAGTAAGTTCGAACGAGTAAGCTGTAGCGCAAGGGCAACAGTTTGGAGTCTGGCATTCTCTTAGGTGCAATACTTATTTGTGAAAGCCTAATTTAAAATTTAAATATAAAAGGTCAAAGTTCATTGGGATCTTTGTCTTATATTTATTACAAAATGTGGAGATTCCAGTAGGGGTCAAGTTGAGTAACGTATACCTTCACTTCTTATAAAATTAATTCAAATTATAGAAATGTGCATGGAAGCCCTTGGTGGGCCCTTTATCACCCACCATTAAAGTAGTTTCGTGGCTTACTGGCGGGAATTTCAAAAAAGTTTCTGAACGTGTACGGTGTAGTGAAGTGGATCCACGTGTCTCTGCGTGGCCAAAATGGTCATTTACACAAAATAACAGGCGAACGTTTTAAAAGTACAAGTGCTTCTCCATTGAAAAGCCTTGCACCAAAAAGAGGGATCCACAAAGGGCGGGAGACCTTGAAAGATTGAGACTCGCTCTATTAGCCGAGTATAAAAATGAATTTCCGGCTGAAAAATTAAACTTCTGAACTGCAAGTCCATCATTTAGCACTGGGGTCGACCCCCTTTTTATCTTCATGTCGGGATCATTCGAATCATCAAAACAACACGTACGCAGCATAAAATAGCAATTGAACTCGACATGAGCATTGTTGTACAACAATGCTATATTTACTTATTAAAATCCTCAAAAGTCCTCTTAATTAACTACAATTTTGAATTTTGATCAACTAACCTTAACCCTTAACTTAATCAGCGACAATTAAAATGTACAGTGCCTTAAAAATCGCTAAGGTTAAGGTTCTGCCGTCCGATCAATGGTTTTTCTTTAATTGTTACGCTTTTGATAACTCCCGTTACGATCGACTAACTTGATACTCTGGCTTAAGCACAGGAGAATATCAAAAATCCAATTTTCAATTGTTGATAACAATCGGAGATGAAACCGGTTCGGTTTACTGTTCAACGTTTTTTTTTTTTAAATTTTTTATTCCGGATGTTTTGAGGGAAATATTTGAAGGGCCCTTTTGTTAACTTTTTGGGTTCAAACAGCAGGGACCCCTTCAACACTTTCCAACTTTTCCCTTTTGTTACATTTTTTTCTACAAGAATTAAGCAAAATTCAACCTCTCTTTTGTTAACCTTGTTTTCCGTATCTGACACCTTTTCTTCACCTGTCCTTCCAACTTTCCCTTCATACGAATCGTATTTCCTCTGCACGTAATTCATCAATCACTCAACTACCACCCACCATGGAACATAATTTCAAAAATCCCGGCCCGTTTCACACCTTATTTAATTTTAAACAATAAGGGACGGTCAGCTTTTTGGTCTAAATAAAGTGCTTAAAGATCTAAAAACAAAAATGGAAACATTCGATCTAACCCATCGAGATCCAGTGCTGACTGGTAGCGAAAATCAGGTAACATGAACAGGCGTGTTCGAATTTATTAATTGTAATTAACTAAACTAAGGGCATTAACTATCCTCGGTCATTATAAAAAAAAATCCACGCGTTCCATTGAAAATGTTGCAACATAATTAAAAATAATTGAGATTTCTTCCAAACTTTATGTTAACACTGGAACCAATTTAGATTTTAATTAAGATGGGGATTCCAAATGTAGCTTTGAAATGTTGCTTTTGTGGCAATTTGAGGCAAGATTTGAAGCATTTGGGCTTTTAAGCTCCTCTAGGATGGAATATGGTTTATGCTTAGGGTTGGAATAGGGTTTAGGTTTGGAATAGGGTTTAGGCTTACGGTTGAACAGGGTTTACGCTTAGGTTTGAACTAGGTTTAGGCTTAGGGTTGGAATAGGGTGTAGTGGTAGGGCTAGGCTTAGTTCGACTAGATCAACCCTCCTAGGGCTTGCCCCAGGCATATTTTAGTGTAAATTATGAAGAAATTATTATTTTTTTTTTTTAAAATATGAAAGAATCATTTAAATTAACTGGCAGCCTTGGAATTATAAAGTGAAGGAGTGTCTCATTTCACACTATGGTTCATTTTGATGAAGAAAAAAAAAGTCATGCGCAACAGATTGATAATTTTTGGTCGTAATGTGCCTTGTTCCAGCTCATTTGACTCATGGTCATTAATTCGTAATTTCCGCAACATTTAAATCCTACAGTAGGAATCTGGATTTGAGTTCTTGAAGTCTGACTGGGAAAAATGGAAGGAGGGATCCTTTAAATTATGAATTAGAAATGAATTTATCGTGGCTAATTTGTTTCATTAAGACTTCTCCTGCCTCTTTTCTGTTCCTATTGTTGTTCCATCGGGTTCCATTGTTGTTTCTTTTCTTGTTGTAAGGTGATTGTTGCTTGGATCCAAATTATTACCTTCCCTAGCATTTTTTTCTTATTAACTTTTCTGACAATTGTAACATTAAGGGACGGACGGTTCTACAGAGTAGGGTTTACATTGTTACATTATTGTAGTAAGACAGTCCACGCGAGACAAATTGGAAATTTGGTTTAACACAAAATACTCCTAATTGCCTTCCTTCCAACTTTTACAGATCCCACTAGCACTAATTCTATTTTTTTCAGCTTAAAATTCTCCCTTGATTTAATTTTTTTACCATTTTTCATTCTTCATTTTTGTCCATTAAAGAAGCATGAAATTAAGGTAGAAAATACAATAGAAAGTAAACCTTCCAGAAGACGCTTCTCTTCTGTTCTCTTAAGTAGCGACTTGCCCTATGACCTTCTTCCTTCATTTGTCTCCTTCAAACCCCCCGCTACTCTTCAAAGGTTCCGAGCGTGAGAATTTATAATGGTTCTCGCTTTTCATATTATTCCATCAATTTCATCAATTTTCAATGCATAAGTTCTGTTACACAAAAATTTTAAAGTCAAAATTTTCTTCAGCATGCTACATCATAAATGTCTTCCTACTTCACAAAATGGCGTTATATAACTTGCAAATTTTTTTAACTTTTCATAACTTTAAATTATAATCACGAAAACGAAAAAAAAAACTTACTGTTTTCACTTCTCGTTTCGTGCACCCCGGATTATTTTTAGCGAATACGGATTTCAAATTAATAAACCGTTGTAAACACATGTAGCGATTAGCGAAGACAGTTCCACCACAAACCATTTAGGCTCTATGAAACTAATGTTCGTTTTTTTAAAGACCCTTCTCCATTTCCAATCGCCTTATGGACGATTAACATTAAAATTATCGGATTTACGAAAATTTCCCATGCCCACATATTATAATTTGAATTTTGGAAAAACCGCTCGCCACCATAAACAACGTAATGAAAGTGAAATTGCGAGGGGTCTTTTTAAAAAAAAAACGAACATTAATAATATTGTTGAATTTAAAATATGAGGTCAATAGGAGTCCCATAACTCTTTTATCTAACGCAAGCGTAGGGTTACATTAGGTTTACAAAGGCTACAAAATACAGGTCTTATAGGTAATCCCTTGAAGGGATAGTTTCTTCCTACCCTATCCTCGAATTTGACATCGCTTTTTACCCTTATTACACCATGCCGCCAGCAGATTTCAAAATTTTACCTAGTTCGACAGTGCATAGGCCATCTCGACAGGCGGACTGACGCACAGACTGACGAACAGACATGCTGATTCGCATGTTTGGCAAGGTTTAATAAGCCGTCGCCAGTGCACGTCACGCCGCAGCGAAAATGATTTGCGATTGAGATAAGCAAGTATTGTAGAGGTCATAGAGGGTAAAATGTATAACCGTTAATGGTAACCCCATTAATGGTAACTCCCTTAATGGTAACTCGTAACGGTAACATATTCGAACCTAACATCGCCTATGGGCCCTTACAATACCATCCCGGAAACTTTTAAAAAGTTCAACCCTTTTGGAAAGTTATGCTCAAACTAAACTGAAAGGCGGACAGACAGACCGTTCCCATAAAGACCATTTTGTGCTTTACTGCTTACGGTATTCTAGAATGCCTATAATGTTGATTATGAATTCTACTAAATTCCAGTGAACATTTTAAACTGAATAACAAACAAAGGATGAAGTGTTAAAGAACGTATTAGAAATTGAAGTTTGGCGCCAGATTGATCCAAGAAGTATCAAATGGGCGGGGATGGACTGAAAAAACAAAAGAATTCATGGTAGAGCACCTTCTGTTTCATTATGTTTTTTGTGTGTGACTGATAATTTGTAAAGAATAGAAAAGGATAATGTGAATGTAATGAATACAAAAGGGAACTTCAGTTTTTTTCTACACAAACTTCATCATCAGACAAACGATCATCTTCCAGTAGTCTTCAAAAGTATCTTCCCAAGTGCCTCTTGGCGTTTTCCCAGCATTTCCCACATTTCAAAAGCTATGCGACACTAAACGATCTTCAGATCCGATCTCATTGGCCATCATTTCTCGTTACTCATCGTCATCACCCATAACACCGAATAAAAAACTACCAGCCGGATCCCCAGAAAACACCTACAAATTAGCAAAAAACTGTTCAAGTGTTAACTTTTATTCGTACTTTTTTGTATATATTTCTTTAGCAGATTGTCGATCTAAATACTACGAGAGAAGATGAGAAAAACGTTGTTTGGAATTTCAGCGATTTGAAAACGTAAAGCTAATGGCACAACAAATCGAAAAAAAAAACACTTTGGCTGTTCTTGGTTTTTGGTGGGTTTTGTGAGATTTTTTACACTGGAGTTAACTAAATAATTAGCTTATATCAAATGGTAAAGTTCAAGGGTTATCATCAAGGTCATCGTGGTGGTTTGTTATGGGTGAGTGACTGTTGGCGGGACTTGAGCTGCTTGGTGGCTGAGATTCGCGACCTTCCCTTCCGCTGCCCCCACCGTGGGAATTGTAGAAGGCGGATAGACTTTGGAGTGAAGATGAGGCTGGGAGCATGGGCTGTTGCGCTGCAAGTGCAGCAGCCATAGCTACTGCTGGCGATGGGAATGGTGATGGATACAACCTGAAATTCAAACAATACACAAATTTTATCCAGAGTGTTGAAAGTAACCCTAACTAACCCTAACCAATTTCAAACAATCCAACATGTTCAAACTAACCCTAACTCACCTTAACCCATTTCAAGCAGTCCAACTTGTTCAAACTAACCCTAACTCACCCTAACTATTTTCAAATCATCCAGCCAACTAAAACCGAAGCTTTTTGTCGTAATAATATGCCCAAATCTCAAAATTACGTTAAATTTTACTCCACGCGCCGACTAATCTTACAGATTGTGCAAGATTATAAAAGATATCCCTTCTAAACTTCGGCTGGATATTCGCTTGGAAATGCGCAGAATTCGCATCCGCTGGCAGACAATATTGAGCAAGTACCTACCATGGTTGCTCATACCTGTAGGGCATAGGTTTTGGAATTGCGGCAGCCGCTGCCTGACGAGCTGCAGCATCAAAAGAAGCAGCCCAAGGTGAGAATGAGGATGGCGTCGGCGCAGACGAGTAGATTCGTTGAAGTGCAGCATAATTTCCAGCTTCTGCTAAAAGTTCTAATCCTACTGCTGTTTGACGTTTCCATTTCGTTCTAAAACAGAAAAGAGGAGGCGGTGCTCAGAGGTCATAAAATGTTGAAACAAAGGAAATTTTTATGGCGCTAGGTTTCAAATTAAGTAGATCTGAATGTTAGGGATGATGGTAGGGGAGTATAGGGTTGTTTTTAGGGTTATATAACTAAAAGCTACATAACTTCTATTTTGTGTCCTAAAAATCAATGTTAGGTGAAACATTAAATGACGATTCTTTGTGAACAAAGTGTTTGAGTATTGTCTAATTACGTCCTTTGCCTCCACACCAATTCCAACTTAGAAAAGGACTGTTTCCGTTTTATTGTTTTCCGGAACACGACATGCAATGCTCAGAATTCATGTTTTGTCTCTGCCTGTAGTTCCTCCACTTTGTAATGGGTTAATTAACTAAACAATTATACCTTTGCATGCGATCTCAGGAAGAAGAGTTAAGAGCAAAAGGTTTCAGTTCACCGTGGACGTTGACGACGCTTCTTGTGGGAAAAGTTGTCACACCGTCACACGGTAAAGCCCCATTACGAAACCATTAGAAATGAATTTCCCCAAATCATACAAAAACACGCTCTCAAATTAAGAATAATTCTAAAAATTTCCATTTCGACCTTTCGAAATTTGGCGCAAATGGAAGTTGAACACAATAATTAAGACGTAATTGCCTGGATTACCGAATGGGTTAATTACGACTAATTAGTAGGTATAAGGCTAATAGTGGACTTGTGTTTATTATAGCTTTCTTGAATTTTACTTACCGTCGATTTTGATACCATGTCTTAACTTGGGTGTCAGTTAAATTTAGTTTTGCTGCCAACTCCATTCTGTGTAATCAAAACCAAAAGGCAATTAGCTCAAATATACTTTTGTTTTAGGGTTAGGGGAACTTTTCGGGTTATTTTAGGGTTAGGGGTACTTTTCGGGTTATTTTGGTTAGGTTAGGTTTGGTTATGGTTAGGGCGGAGTTACCGCAATGGGCCCGACTGCGGCCTGAGCGGTGTGGAAGTGGATGATGGTAGTCTAGCTATCATCTCCCCTCCTCAAACATACATGGTTAGGGGCACGTTTAGGGTTATTTTAGGGTTAGTGGTACGTTTAGGGTTATTGCAGGGTTAGGGGTACGTTTAGGGTTGTTGTAGGGTTAGTGGTACGTTTAGGGTTATTGCAGGGTTAGGGGTACGTTTAAGGTTATTTTAGGGTTAGGGGTACGTTTAGGGTTATTTTAGGGTTAGGCGTACGTTTAGGGTTATTTTAGGGTTAGGCGTACATTTAGGGTTATTGTAGGGTTAGGGGTACGTTTAGGGTTATTGTAGGGTTAGGGGTACGTTTAGGGTTGTTGTAGGGTTAGTGGTACGTTTAGGGTTATTGCCGGGTTTTAGGGGAACTTTTCGGGTTATTTTAGGGTTAGGGGTATTTTTCGGGTTATTTTGTGGTTAGTGGTGGAGTTACTGCAATGGGCCCGACTGCGGCCTGAGCGGTGTGGATGATAGTAGTCTACTATAGCTATCATCTCCCCTCCTCAAACATACATGGTTAGGGGTACGTTTAGGATTATTTTAGGGTTAGCGGTGCGTTTAGGGTTATTGTAGGGTTAGGGGTACGTTTAGGGTTGTTGTAGGGTTAGTGGTACGTTTAGGGTTATTGCAGGGTTAGGGGTACGTTTAGGGTTATTTTAAGGGTCGGAGTACGTTTAGGGCTTAGGGTTACGGAACAGGGAAGAATTCTGAGCAGTAGACAATCTGCAAATGCGTTTTAAATTATAGTAAAACCATACAACAAACTGAAGTCTTTCGGGTTCCGACTGGAGTCTTACTTTAGGGTAGGGCTAGGGTTCGGGCTAGGGTGCATGCATGAATCCCCATTGGCTGGAAGCATCAAACTGCTGAACGAGAGGGTTATTTGGCGTGGGCTTAGCTAGGGTTAGGGTTTAGGGTTACGTAATATTATAACCAGTATATAATCTTACCTGTCCTGGACTGAGAGGTACTTTTGTCGCTCAAAAGATTTTTCCAGCGTTTGTAGTTGATGATCAGTGAATGCTGTTCTCGCCTTGCGCTGTTTTTTACTGAGACCCGATTGGTGATGATGATTAGGTGAGGTATGATTCCCAGGATGATGACCTGACTGACCTCGAGGGGATGATCCACCCCCTTCACTTTCATCATCATCATCATCCCCCTTTCCACTTCCTGTAAGAAACATGGAAAAACTTTTTTAAACTAGCCCGCTTTTTGGCCCTTCATCCCTGATCACTCCCCAAAACCCAACAAAGTTCGTGTGAAAATTATGTAATTTATGGAGTCATAAAATATGGGCGATGTCTTAATTAAAGGTTTTATTATTTATATAAGCTTAAACGGTGAGAAACGGCTGGATGAAATTTATTCTAATTTCAGATTAGAATTTAAGTAGTGATGGATACTTATTGCAAACTGTGTTTAAAATACGCGGAGTGCGCACAACTCCAAAATATAACTTGTTTGCGTACATTTTAAAATATTCTCACGAGATTAGCCTTTTTGATTATTAGTGAGAAATAAAATGGTATAAATGTCCTTCAACAATGGAAAGCGGAAATATTAATAATGTAATTGGTTAATTAAAACGGATTAACACTACAAAGTTCTAGAATGAGTTTGATTAGCTGGTAAAGTTTACTCAAATTACGTTTACTCAAATTTTAAAAAAATTACAAAATTTAATTTCAAAATTTAATTTCAAAATTTGAAATTTTTGAAATTGATTCAAGGAAATCGAATGATAATAAACCACAAATTGAACATCGAAGTAAGTCATCATTAGCTCCACACGAGCACCAATTCGTAATTTAAACCAAAACGAAATGGCTTGTTCAACTTTTGTGTTTTTCATTCCGTGTAAGGAAATCCGTGCGAACTTGAAGACATGCGTGGGAAAAAGGAACAAATTGGAACAATGGAAATATTGCCACGAATTTTTAAATTCTAGATTTAACAAGTATAAATTATTAAAGTATATCAAAAGTCTTAGGATCAAATTGCAACAATAAGGAAAACAATTGAAACCTAAACCTTAACAAATTTTTGTTAGTTTCGGTTCACCTCACTGTGAACCGAAAGCAACGACATTATGCCTCCCATAATTTCGCAAAACAACGCATCCATTTTAGTTTTTGCGCCACATACCCGAAAAGGCTAAAATTCCATTTAGTGTGAACCTCCGTGTCAGGGCTCAGGGGTTGGCCCCCTATCTGCGTCCTCAACAGCTCGAAGGCCCTTTAACTGAATGAGGACTAAATTTTATTGTTTAACTTTTATTATTGTTGAAAATCAGAATTTCATGAATGTTTACCAAAGTGAATTCGATTGAATTGACTTTGGTCAACCAAATCTCCAGTTTTTTTTTTTTTTGCTAATGTTTGCAATTCCAAGTATTAAGGTTTCATAAACCTGGGAAAATTCTTGTTTTCAATGCCTTGTACGGAGCGTACGAATAAAAATGTCGAGAGACAGAAGTTGAATAAATGTTTAATGTGATGGCGTGTTCTAACTCCAATTTGTCCCTCATTGAAAAAGGACAAGACAGAATTGTTAATTGAAATCGAAATCAGTTGAATGTCATGGAAAGAGTCAGTCAAGGCACTGATTGAGGCTAACATACAACATTTAAAGTTCCCTCTACACAAAGCGACACATTGTGAGCCGACAGCCGAGTCCCTTCACCAAGTACCCTCAATGACTACCTATCACAGCTAGTCAATCCTTCATCAAAATTTCAGTAGCCTGAAACCTTAGAAATGATGAAATAAAGTATTCCAATACTGAAACTTGTCGTCATAAATAATTCCTGTTCTTTACCCCAACTGGATCTGGAGTCCACCCACTACAACACCAATTCCGACATTTTTTGTGGTTCTTTACCCCAAGTGGATCGGACTTGGAGTCCACCGACTACAACACCGATTCCGATATTTTTTGTGTGGATTTCAAATAAAGTACTGAACTGATCTACTGAAAAGTTGATTTAAATGACGTGAGATATAAAAGAAAGCTAAACAAAAGTATCATGAAATCAAGAGTCAAAAGAGCAGGTGAACTGACAGGCACCTGACAGGAAGTTGCACTTCAATTATCTCCTACCCTTTCTTTTATTTACGCTGGAAACTCACCCCTTCCCCTTTACACTTTTAAACATAAACATAAACGCTGTATTTTATTTTGAACAATTGGAGCAAAAACAAACGAGTCAACAGCCATTTCCAAGATTTAGTTTGGCTTTAAGGTCACATTGGACAATTAATTTTACTCCTGAGGGATGAACTTTGGCCACGGTTCGGCTACTGTTAAAGCTGCTTGACGTATTGTTAGTGGGGTCAATTCGTATTGCTAATCCCAAAACATTGTAAAGGTCTCCTGTCAAATACGATAATTTCCCGATGTTCATGCCGCATAATGCTGGCCCTATAAAGTGAACCCGATTTTGGGAAGCGGGAATCCGTTTTAGAACCGGAAATGTCTAGTTTAATAGAATATTGAGAAAGGGAAGGTCGCTTCCCAAATTTTGAATTTGGGTCACTCGAAATTAAGAAAGACGTTTAACCTACGAGTTGACCTTGAAGATGACCTGTAAGTCACGAAGTGTCTAGGAAATACTGGAAAAACTGTTGAACCAACCCTGCCCGCCCCATTACCTTACCTTTGATTGACTCAGAGTCATCATAATCTGATGAATCACCACCACCACCACCACATGTGTTCCTATGAAAACTAAGATCTTTTGGTACAAGATCTCCTCCAAGGGGTACATTAGGTGGAAGATGATGATGAGATAATAAATGGAACTGGGAATGAAGAAGTGGATGATGGTGGAGCTGATTTCGGTTATTATTTGATTGGAATCGATGACCATCGTCCTTGTCCCCACCCGCAGCGGAAGCGAGTATATCATTAATGAGGAAACGAGCTCTTTTCATGCTACTGTTCCCTGTGGTATTGTTATTGTTCGGACCATTGTTGGTGGTGGGACCATGGTGGTCCAAGAGGGACATTGCACTTGAATTTGGTGGAACTGATAATGGGGGAAGGGCAAAGGGGAACTTTGGATCTAGAGCTGGAATCGATGAGGGCAGACTTGTAGCAGAAAATGGAGCTTTTCTATTAGGGTTAGGGATTTCGTCCGTAATGGAGAGGTCAGAGGTCGCAGATGAAATTGACGAAATTGATGAAGCAGGTGAGGGAGACACTTCAGTAGAAGCTTCAAAACTTCCATTCACTGTCATAGTTCTCAAAGACTACCAACAATAGGTGTATTAATATCATTTAGCAAGGGCCATTTTCAATTTTACACGGTTTCCTTCCACAAATGTTATTCAAACGATTTATGAATTTTGACGTAAATCAAAACTTCGGCTCTGTTAGTTCAAGGGTCATGTCACTTATTCTTAGATATCATCTTTGGCTTGTTTATTCAAGTTTCCTGAGTTAGCGGGGTCACCAGTCACTAGTGTCACTGTCACGTAAACCTCAACCAATTTTTTACCCCCGATTTTGTAACCCTGACGCAATTGGGCCTGGAATACTGAAAATAGAATACTTGAAATGATAGCCTTAGTTATGACTGGTTGGGGCGGTTGTGTTGCAACTTGTGACAATTTGGAACTAAAATTTAAGTGTACTTGAGTTAATTGAGTTTAAGTTGTTAATTAATTGTGAGTAAGTGTTTACACTTGTTGCCGATGGAGAAGTAGTTGAAGTACTGAGTGGCACAACGGTTGTCGAGGGGGAGTTGTTGAGTCGAATAAAGTCGTTTTGTAAGTCCCGCCCTCTGCCCGGCCCCTTATTGGTTGGTTGGTGGCAAAATTTGAAGGGAAGAAAAGAGGAAGGATCCTAATTGGCTCTTCCTAAACACATCATAAGACACAAAACTTCCAAACGATTCCAAACGCTTTTCTTTAACTTCCAAAAATTCCAAAGTAAAAGTGTCAACGCAGAATTAAGAAGACATGGTTACTTCTCCGCCTTTTGTCCTCAACTGACTCTGTTGTTCCAGCCTCCTCGATTAAAATTCAAGCGCAACCATTATCCAGTTGGCACAAACCATGCAAAACAATGTTGCAATTTTAAATTTGTCATTTTAAAGTGCCACACATCACAATTTAGGATAATGGATTGTAAAATACAGAAAATCTGTTCTTGTTCACCTTAACTTGTCCTAATTGACTGGAAGTTACAATTTAGTTGTTCAGGGAACTTGCTCATTAAGCCACTTTCTGTACAAGTACAATTGATGGACACGCAATCGGTCCATTTAGTTAAGTCTTTTCAAAAGGAACATCCGCCACTTTGTCACTTTGTCCAGAAGGAAGGATTTCATCATAATGACGACCGCCGCGGCGGGATTTTTCAAACGAAGTTTACCCAAAATACGAACAAACATTTATGCTTGAAAGGGCAGGGAGGAGGGAAGGGACGATTCTTATCTCGTCATCATCGCTAATCCACAACAAGGGCCCTCGCACGCTAGAACTTAAGTACGACACGACAAAACAATACAATTACCTCAATGCCACAGAGCACACGACAAGGGGTAGCACGAGCGAACAAGGAACAAGTGTGCTAAGAGTCATGCGCCGACGCTAGGCTGAATTTTAATTCTAAGGTTATTGACCCCCGCAAGAACTTTCCAACTATGTTCGTAACCCTAAGACCTCGGACAAAACTAACTAGCCCTAAGTCTAACCCTAACTCTAACTCTAACTGGAGCAGAGGTGACGGCTGTTAAAGCTTTTTCGTACCCTACCCGTTGGCTGGCCGCCCCGTTTGACGAAAAAAATCCCCGTCCCCGCTTACCCGACGGGATGGTGTACCCGCCCCTATCCGTAACCTATCCGATAGTAGTAAAAAAATTTCATCCCCGTACTTTGGCCTACCCGTTACCCTAACTATACCCGGACCTGGTTTCACGTCAATTGAATCTGCAAGGCGAAAAAGAAGGCAAGCATTTCGTAAAAATCCTTCCCCTCGGCAGCGTTTACCCTACCCTACCCGTATCCTACCCGACCGCCGTGACCAATCCCATATCCGAACTTATCCAAAAGAGGCTCTGGCCTTATCCTACCGTTACCCGACGGGTACGGGGCGGGTAAGAAATCCGCGGGACTGGTCTTAACCGCCGGCACCTCTAACTCTAACCCTAACTTGGACCCTTAATACCTGAGCTGTTAAATCACACTCCTTGGTGCGTCGTGGCTCATCTTTCGTAAACCTAAAATTCTACGCCAACAATAACCCTAGACGGAATCCATACGCTGAATCGGGATGTCACACACCAGGGATGGGTCATTTCCTATTCAAGCCGAACGACCTAGGTCATTGAGCTCGAATAATTCTAAAAAAAAAATTAAAACATACAAGAGCTCGTCATAAATGTATATCGGGTCATTTTCAATAAAATAGTTTCCCTGTAAAGTAAAGTAGCCTATAAATTCAAGTAACTTAGAGGATGAACGAGACTAGCGTAAAGCGTATTGACGTAAATTGAAGATTTATAGCTCTAAATTTGAATTTGAAAATGGATACTTAATCGTATTGGAAATTCGCGGTTAACAAGCATGAGACTGTGGTAGATTTTAGAATTTCCGGAATAATCCCTTTTTAGATGGATATTTCCAAAAGAGGCATAACGAATCCAATCTCGAAAAAAAAAGCAAGTCAGGGGAAAGGATTCGTTTTCTTTTTTTATTCTAGAAGGGTAATATCTCTCCAGAATTTGAAATTATATTCTCCAGGGCCGGAAATCCGAGATACTTGATTCAAAAAATGAAGCTAGTATCCAACAAGAAGAGAAATTGGAATTTAAATCAGAACATTACTGGAAAAGTATAATTTGACTTTTCTAATATTTTATAAAATCAGAGGCTCCTTTGAATTAAATTACGGAAAATAAGAAAATGCTAATAATTTAAAATATGGATCTGTTTTCAGAAAATCGTTTCAACGTATTGAATGAAAGAAGACGAAAAGTCGATTACTTTGTGACTTTTTAGGGAGCCGGAGCCCTTAAAAGGGAGGATATACTTTGACACTGAAGGACTTGAGAAGAGACTTTTAATCCGTCAACTTCCCCTTTTCATAGTCTGGAGTCACTTTGAATTCAAAGGAGATCGCTTAAGCTTCTCTCTGCCTGGTACCAGCCAATCAACACCTTCCCAGGCTCAACTGTCCTTGTCGTTTGCGCTTATGTCTTTTCCCAGAAATATTTCAATATTTCCTGGAAAATATTCACAAAATTTGGTTCAATATGGGAGGCCACAAAGGCTACGACATCCAGCTCAAAGAAATTTGAATTTGAGCCGGAATATTGATCAGACTGTGGAGTCTGTCCATATGCTCTAACGGCTTTTGAAAAGGGAAAATGATCATCGACCTTTTTAAACTTCTTTTGAAGAATCCTGAAGAATCAGCCCTCTTTTGTTACTCTAAATTGCGTTTTGAGTCAAGTTTGTGGCTAGCAAAGTAGCAAACCAAAATTCAATAGAAAAGTTCAAAATAATTTACACATGGAAGAGAACGAGTAATCTTTTCAAAGCCATCAATTTGTTCAGGAAAATTTTCAGCTTTTATTAAACTTTAAGCCGTGTGCAGTTGTCTAAACATTAGTTTCTCAGGTTTTGATATTTTGTCAAAGCGCGAAGTCAAACAAAATTTTCGGTACGTATCCGATTCCTTAGTATGGCACTTCAGTGGGACAGTATGCCTCAGGGTCTAGAGTTAGGTTAGGGTTAGGCGTAGGGTTATGATTCGGCTTAGGCGTAGAGTTATGGTGCGGCTTAGGCGTAGAGTTATGGTGCGGCTTAGGCGTAGGGTTATAGTTAAGCCTAGGCGTAGGGTTATGGTAAAACATAGGCGTAGGGTTCTGGTTAAGCCTAGATGCAGGGTTATGGTTAAGCCTAGATGCAGGGTTATGGTTAAGCCTAGGCGTAGGGTAAAGCAGGGAGTTATGGTTAGGCTTAGGGTTAGGGTTAGAGTTATGACAACAAGCGTTCCATACCTAACTACTCGTATCCGATTCCTTAGTATGGCACTTCAGTGGGACATTTGGTCTATGCCTCAGGGTCTAGAGTTAGGTTAGGGTTAGGCGTAGGGTTATGGTTCGGCTTAGGCGTAGAGTTATGGTGCGGCTTAGGCGTAGAGTTATGGTGCGGCTTAGGCGTAGGGTTATAGTTAAGCCTAGGCGTAGAGTTATGGTAAAACCTAGGCGTAGGGTTCTGGTTAAGCTTGGATGCAGGGTTATGGTTAAGCCTAGGCGTAGAGTAAAGCAGGGAGTTATGGTTAGGCTTAGGGTTAGGGTTAGAGTTATGACAACAAGCGTTCCATACCTAACTACAACGAACCCGGTGTCAAGGCAAGACCACAGCTTTTGGAGTACTAGAGACGGAGGGCTGCGCAAAGACACGTTTCAAAGCTTGAACGGATAGTGCGCATGTGCGTTCCAGACACTTGGGACAGATTTCTCCTGAAGCTGGAATTGACGTTACGGAGTAAGTCTAGAGCCGTAAATACGTTCTTGTGTACACAACTAACTTTAAAAGATCAAGTTAGTGACAAAAAAATGTGAAGTGCTGAGGGCGGATGCCTTATGTCACTTTTGTGTCCCTAATTTTGAATTGATGTAAAGTGTTTCGATTATTGTGGAAAGTACTATTGTGGATTGGGTAAGTTTCCACTTGAAAGAATTGAAGCATGAAACGGTGGTGATGGACAAAAGGAGTCCGTCTCCACATGGCCGGAAGGAAATTGTTTAAACCGATTAAAATTAGATACAAAAGGCATTTCCGCACTAAGTAACAACAGGCTCTTGCTCAAATTTCATTGTTCAAAATTTCCCACTCAGAAAGTTAGGTTTTAGAATTAGAAAATGGAGAGTATGGAAACAAAAGAGAAAATTAACTCCGATAAAAGCAGGGAGCAGTTCTATGCTTTTTGTCCAGGAACAATGGACCAGATATCCAGGACAAGGGCTAAATTCCCACAAAGGGGCCCCGTCCATATGTCCTTGTGAGATAAGTAATCCCAATACGCCTGTGCACTAACACATCTTTTCATCAATTTTTGATCTTGTAGTTTCCGTTTTGTTTGTCCTTTTGGAGGGTGATGATGAGGGTGAATGATGGTGATTGGACAGATAAGTATTTTACGAACGGCGTCCAACGAATTGAGTTATAAAATGCACAAAGTTGTATAAAAGTGAATAAAGAGAGATCAAAATGATAAGTTAATTTTTTGTAGTTTATTAATGAAGATGATAAAAGGGCATTTAGAGATTGTCCTTTTGTAGAAATACTTTGTGGTAATTTAAAAGGGTTAAACGGAAAGTTTAAGATGGAAAGTAGTATAAGAATTAGTGGAGGGAGACTTTGAAATTGTGGGAAGATTCAAAAGAATGATAGGAAGTTGGGCAAGTGGGAATGGAGACAGGCGCATAATTACCAACTGAACTCAGGGGAGAATTAAATAATCTTTAGTTTTTTTCTTCATTAACTAGCATAAGCTATTTTATAGTTTCATTCCGTCTGTCCGTCTGCCCGGTCCGGCCGTAACTTACAACACGCCAGAAACTGGTTGACGGATTTTAGGTTTGGAACTTGGAAGCTACTTTATGTTTTCATTTCGTCTGAACACTTGTCGTTGTCTCCCGTCGAGTAACCGCATTAGACCCCCCTCCCCTCTCCGACGAGCCTGTCTTCGAAATGCAAACCCGAATTGCATACCCCCCCCCCCTTCTATACGGGGCGGGGGGTGCAGAAACCGCAACTGTTTATGTTATTCGTCTTATACCGATCTATACGTTCCATGCAATCCAAAATTTCCCCCCGCAAAATTGACGTGCTAAATTAGAACCCGGATGCCGGAGCCGTTCAAATATCTACTAGATTTACCTAGATGACTCAGGAACCGGTTATGCGATTCGGATCCCGATTTCGGCTATGCGATAAGTGTTGACTTCCGCTACTTTGCTTATACATGTTATATCACAGTTTATTTATCCGATGGGATAAGAATCCAGTTTAGAAAGGAAACTTGAGCCGAGCAGTTCTCAGTTTTTCGTCACACTCGAATTAACGCACAAAATACAGTCGACCTCGACTTATTCACCTCACTTCACGTCCATTCAGTTTAGGAACAATAGGATGAGCAAGACAGCACACATAAAAAGAAAAACGTTCGACTTTTCAGCAAAAACGATTCACATGCTTAAAGTCTCGAAGTTTAGCTATTAATCATCCAATTTAGATTAATATCACTCCAGTTTTTGTAGCAAACAACAAAAATGCCTTCATTTTTTATAGCCGTATGCTTCTTGAATTTTTTACTAAATCTTAATTGGTATAAAGTTACAAATATAACAAGATACTACGGGAGGACATTGAAGGTCAGTTTAGAGGTCAGCCAAAACATTTTTGCCAAAAATCCGTAAAATTAAGGAGAATCGTAGCGACTACTGTATCGGTAATTTACCCTAACCCTAAATTCTTCATTCTTCTGGTTCAGCCTGCCCGGGTTTCTTTTGTCCAGGTCCGAATTCCTTTTTACCCTAATTGACTAGGCATCCGCAATCGCTTCCGGTGGTGAAAGCCACATCCGATTTGACTTTGGTGGAACGTTAAGAATAACATTTCGGGAGCGGATAGCCCGAGCGAGGAGTGGATAGACCGAGCGAGGAGCTGGTAGCCCGATCGAGGAGTGGACAGCCCGAGCTAGGAGTGGATAGCCCGATCGAGGAGCGGGTAGCCCGATCGACGAGCGGGTAGCCCGATCGACGAGCGGGTAGCCCGATCGACGAGCGGGTAGCCCGACCGAGGATCGGGCATCGTCGGTCAGCCGGCTGGAGGTATCGAAGTTCTGTTAAGAAAAAAATGCTCTAAATTAAGGGAAATTAGTAAAATAGTTTTTTGCAAATATTAATTGGCAACTTAAAAATAAATATTGAACGTCAAATGCTAACATTATTTGTAAAGCATGAGAAAATGAAACATTTTCTTCAGAAGGAGGTAGTTAAATAACTTAAGAGGCAGACAAAAAAAAATCTTATTCGACCTAAGGACCAATTGAAGGTTTAATAAACGAGCGCGTACCAAAGTGGAGGAATAGAAATTTGAATATAAAAAAATAAGAGGTAACATATAAATTTTGAATCCATTTTTCTTTTCGGGAATTAAAAAAAAAGGGAATAAAGACGAAGAAATTGTCACGATTCCAATCATAATTTGATTCCGTTTGTAAATGAGGGGTCTTAGAACTAGCAGACGAATAATGGGAATAATTTCCTTTTTGCTGAAGACGAGAAACATCTCACGATCAAATGAATTCCAAATTATATCATTCAATAGACAATTACTTAGGAAGGAGGAGGCGGGGAATTTCAAGAAAACGAAAAAAAAATACCAAAATGAATGATCACTTTAGAGAAGTCCAATTTGAAGAGTTGAAGAGATGCTCATTTTATTTCTTAAACCCCGTTTTAATAATCTTACTTCATGACAAGAACATTACTATTTAGTCATTTATTATTCACAAATTAAGGAAAATGGAATTCTTTCAAATATTTACGCGCGCAAATACGTTTTCTAAAATTCTTCAAATTCAAATCATCCTTCAAAGCGTCCAAACGTTTTTAAAACTTAATTTTGCACTGCAGTCCGTCAAAGACAAGCGTCAAGGGTCATTGGATAAAGCGTAGGTTTGAAGAGTAGATATGAAATTGAGGATGACACATTGAAAGTGCCTTTGAAATGTTTAAATGACATTCAACAAATAACGCGGGAAGCCTTAAAAAACTGGTCAAGTGACTCTCCATGTTTCATTGTTTCCGCTTGATTGCTTTTTTGTCTTGTCATATTAACAAATAGAATCTAAATTTCCTTACCGTAAGTTCACAAGCACCTGTCCAGCTCCAAATGCCACAAATTAGCCACAGAAGCATTTACTTTTTTATGAACGCTCTGTATTCTCTGTTTGAATTTTCCAAAGCATATTTTAACCAAATTTGAACAAATTCTTCTAAATCATGAACAATGTCACCACGAAATTTCTAGGGCAGTTTTAAAAATTCAAAAAGCGACAGTGAAGTGACTCGACAGTGAGCATGTGCCGAGTATTTAAATGAAAGTTAATGATAATAGCAATAAAAATGCCAAGATTTGAATTAGAGGTCTGTTAGAAATGAATCTACGTTGTCCATATTACCATAATCAAGTCGTAGGA
>JABASL010000181.1:0-23848 GCA_019775825.1 Neanura muscorum | reverse complement strand
AAAAAAGTTAAGTGCTTACACAATTTTGCTAGTAGTAAAAACGAAATTTTAAAAAACAAACTTGTATTTTTCTTGGAATTGAACACTGTTTTGAAAAATGTAAAGGAGTTTAACCCTTCCAAAATTTATGTTTTGCATTTTAATTTTTCAACTTTCGAAATTTCGATTATCTTGTTTTCACTTTTGGAAAGGCATGATGAATTTCCTATATTCTATCACATTATGTTTACGTTGTCGCCGCGGTGGTCTTGAACGTTAGTCTAAATTTTAAAGGTTAGGCACTTAAGGTGGTAATTAATCAAGATTTTTGGAAAATTCTTTGGCTTGGGGCCACCGCACAAGTCACTTGAGCTTGATTTCTCATAAGTTTGGGAGCGCCACTTCTCCTGAATTTGGAAATTCTAGGTATCCATTTTCATCTTTTTTCAAATATGAGCTCAAAATCAAGTAGAAGTGCTTCAATAACAAAATTTTGCTGCATCAAATCAAGGGCCATATTTTGACTTTCTGTGGCTGGCCACATTAGGGTTGGTCCAAAAACAATTGCGAGATTCGGAATGAGCATACGATTAAATTCAGAGTACTCGGATACTTTGAGTAAATGCTTCAGCAAGGCATTTAGAGTAGCCCGATTTGGTTTTCCTAATTTTCCAATTAGTTCACGAAATTTTGAAATTTTTTCTTTCTTGCTCTGCGTGTCTGAAAAACAAAACAAAAAATATCATTAGAAACCCATTACTACAAACGCTAGATACTATTTAGCCTAATTTCAGCCACAACTTTCGTCATTTCAGAACTAAGTGACCTAAAACCCTTGACCTTAAACCAATTTCCCCCACTTTTTTTTTGGTGTTTCGTTACCATTTTTAGTCTCAAAACATCTAGTTTATGAAACCCCTTGATATCATTCAAAGTTCAAGGCCTTCCTGTCTTGTTTTCGTGAAATTACGCAACTTGGGAACGGACGTCATACTCAATTGTGTTGCTTTCTCGGGGCGAGTCATCATGTCTCTTAACTCAATTAATTAAGAATACTTAACCAAATTACACGCTTTTCCGCTGTCTCTCTGCTCCTTTCACTCTTCAACTTAAGTCAAAAGTGAAAGTGGTAGGAAGTGGAATGTACGTAATTAAAGTTGAAAAGATTAATTATACTTTATGAAAATGATTGTTCTAAGTTCTAGTATTCAAGAACTTTTAGCAGTAAAATTTCTATTAGATTAACAATTCTCTCTCTGATTTTCTAGAGAATTCAAAATCCTGTGTTCAACTTCCCACTTTCACGACTTCCTTTCTCTTTTCACCACTTTCCACACGCACTACCCTCAGAAACTTTTTTCCCACTTCTAGAACAAAATAATTCCAGAACAACTCAATTTTTTTTCAACAGGTTTCTCATTTTTTTTACGCAACAGGGCATTCATCTAAAAATTCATTAAAATATTCCAATTATAAAAAAAAATCTAAGTTACACAAAAGTAGAATCTCAAGTGAAGCAAAAAATAACCAAACCATCCTCCTCGAAATTGAAACTTTCCGTTTTTACATTTTTGTAATGTAATAAAGCCGCTGTAAAAATAAGCCATGGGAAACAACTCTGACTCACCACTCACTCACTCACTTTTTAGTCACAAAGCACTTAAAATATGCTTCAGAAAAAAAGAAACGAAAACTGGCAGTTTTTGACGTCAGTGGGCAGAGCTAACAAAAAAAATATAAAGAAATGGTGCAGAAAATCTGTCAAGAGAAACAACATAAAATGATTTGAACGGAAAAAGCTTCAAGAATAGCAAGACCAAACTTAAAAAAATCCCGTTTTGCGAAAACTCTAATCCGTCGTCATTTTCCTATTTTTTATGTCCAAAAATCTGTGTTCATTGACAGGCACTCAGGCGGCGACTCTCAAGAATCTCTTAAAAAAATCCACATCATTTGCTTTCTTCCATTTTTGTAACAGTTCGTATTGAATGAACATTAAGAAAAATTCTGTCAAAAAAAAACGTCCCCTGTTACTCTGAGGCTTCCAACTGTAAGAAAATTGACACCTGACGACTGTGACACTTTAATAGAAAATGCATCCAAGCTTACTTTTGGTCCAATCCCTTTTCTTTCCGCAGCTCGTTACCTCCAGAACAGGAGAAGACAAAAAAAATTTTGGTACAAGGTTGGTCAAAGTTTTCGATTTCACATAGTTATTTTTTACAATGAAATGAAAAAAAAACTGTGACCATGTTGTATCATATTGTTAGAAGAAAAATGACAACATACTTGTGGCAGTAAGAGCCTCTGTGAAGAGATCCGAAGGGATAAGAGGTTCACGCATTTCTCTAAAGAATAGTTTCAAGGCGCCTGCCAGCACATGCACGTCCTCTTCTTGATATAAACACGACAAATTGTTCTGGTCCACTTGTAAACGAATCTTTTGAACTTGGCTCAAATTTCCTGAAGCTCGGTAAATTCCATCCGTTTTCATGTTCTCATCTTTACTTTCAATTGCAGCAATTGCTTCTTGTACAAAATTTGGAACTTGCTTCCCTTCACGAGCACATAGCTTTTCCAAATGACATCCAAAGACAGCTTCATCTACAAATTATGCAAAGAAAATTAACAAAATTATCAAAATTGCCCCGAGTTTTTGTAGAATTTGTCGTTTTTTTTTATTTTTTATTTATTTTTTATATAAAATTATTAGCTTATTTTTGTTTTCGGATTACTGGAGATCTTTAAAAGCAAATTTATTCAAATCTTCTAAAAATGCCCGTTTACGGAACAAACTCAAGCGAATTTTAAGAACAAGCTTAAGGGAGTTTTCAGAACAAGCTCAACTGAGTTTGAAAAACAAGCTCAAGGGAATTTTCAGAACAACCTCAACAATATTATTCTAGAACGCCCCCTTATTTTCTGTTTCTTAGAACGATATGAAAAACGCTTTTTTAATTCAGAGCTCCAGGTTTGTCTTGGTTACCTTTGTAAATTCCTTTTTTGACAAGGCTTTCCCGGGCTGGGCGTCTGTTAAAAAACTTCTTGAGCTGAGCACGAATTTTATTTTTCTCTTCTGATGTCAGATTTTCAACGCTCTCGGTAATTTTTACTATTTTTTGACAAAAGAAAAAATGACGAAAATAAAAGTGAGGTCTGATGATACATCAAAAGAAGTATAGTATAGATGATGCGGAAACAATTTTAGTTCTTTTTCTCACGTTTAGTTGATTTTGCTCTTCCAAGACGTGAGCTCTTCTTTTCTCCTACAACGACATTACCCATATAAGGATCTGGACTTGTACTTCTCAGTCTTAGAAGCTCTCTCACTGGCTAAAATAAAATAGATACGAAGCGGAAGTTAGAAAATTGCTAACTTTCGTCATGCTTTGTAGCTTTTGTTCCAGTTGATTTTCAGCCGAATCATATAAACCCAGTGTACCTGTCTCTTAATCACTTCCTGAATGTCCTCAATCCAAACTCTTGCTGTTTCAGTCTCCTCAGCTTGAAATAATATTTGGAGGTCAGTCGAAGTATTTAATTGAAAAACATGCTTCCGACTCGTTTTATCCACACTCCAGTCTACCGTAGATCCACTCAATTCAATCTCCAACTCCGATTTCTTGCTTCCCTAGAACAGACAAAAAATATTGTAAAAGCAGAATAATCAAGTAACGAAGGTAACACCGGACAGACGAACACTTTTTGCGGATATCGCGATGAACTACTTCCAATTAACAACTATTTCTTCATCAATTTCCATGGCATACAAAATTTCAATAGCCCTTAAAAAATTACGCCAGGGTCAACGGTCATCGCAGGGTCATTCATAAGCAGAATGACAGGGTATTACCCTACCATGAGACTCTAAATCCAAAAATAGATTTGAAATTGGCTAGAAGTTGACACTTTCAATTACTGAAAGGATCCAAGAATCGGACATAAGGACAGAACAAAGGCGTAAAGTAGCTTCCGTTATTTAACAATAGAACAAAAGAAAAAAGAAAGAGAAACAATAAACATCACTTGTCCTTCCACTTTAGCCCCACTCAACTTTCTCTTGACAAGGAACGTGAGAGTTAGTAAATGGGAAAAAATCCTAAAAAACCATAGAAGCTTTTCTTTTTCTTGTTCAAAGTTCTTGGAATTTTTGTGTTGGAGACTGACAGGAATTTCATTTAAAAAAATACATGAACACCCAGCAATCGAAAAGAAAAAAAATATATCTTGAAAGCCACGCCACATGTCTCTCTCAAGTTTTCCAGCTCTTGTTTACGTCTCAAAAATGACAAAAATAAGGATTCAAAACGTTCAATATTTTTTTTTGTCTCTGTCTCCTTTTTCCGTCGAATCACACGAGTATTTAAGTACATTATAAAACTTTAGTTGCTTTTAAAAAAAAAAAAGCTTACGAAGCTCTTCTCATCCTTGAAGAGTGAGAGATGCTCTTCAGTAAGAACAACATAAGAATGTGCCCAATTTTTTCGTACTTTCTTTCCATTTTCAGTAATTTTAGTGCGAGAGAGTAGACCTTCCCGTATTACTTTGATCCATGTCTCTTCATCTTTCGATGAATTCCAAATTGATCTTTGGTGACTTCGTGGTAAACTACCAACTTTTGTATTCTCCAGCTTTCTACAATTAAATAAAAATCAAAATAATAAAAATACGTCAAAATCTACCTTGTTTTGATTCGAAAAATTGGGAAAGGTTCGACGCCACAAACATTTTTGATAATAAATCCCGGGGACGGAATTAGGTTTGTGTAGAGCAGATAAAGGTGGCAAATTTTTGCAAACGGAAATAAGATCTTTTGTAAACTGAGATTTAATACTTGGAGCCATCGTTCAAGTACCTGGATTCAGGTAGGATAAGCATGGATCGTGCTTTGAAGCGATCTGTTGCATCTCCTACGGAATGTCGCTTCTTGATGGATGAGGGTGATCCCATTTGAGGGGAAGGCAGAGTAGTGATAACATCCGGCATTGTAACGCCCCTTGGTGATACTTCACGACTTCGCTCAAGGCTATCAGATGTTGTAGATTTTGGAGTTGACTATTGGACAAAATATAAAAAAAAATATACATAAAAGAAACTTTCTGAAATTCCTTATACTTTTAATGTAACATTTTTCATAACTGCTGTCATCCCATCCTCTGTGATCAATATTTATTTTCTTCACATAATTGAAAAGAGATCAAAGTCTCATTTTGATCTCCGTTGGGAAGGTCGGTTTCTATTGAAAATTCTTGTGAAAATATTAATATTAAATTTCCTCAATCCACAAGCATTTTTCGCTAGTAGCAAAAGTTTGGTGGTGGTGATAGAGAGACCTTGGATCACAAGAGGGATCACAAGCATTTTTGGCCCAGCAGCAGCCCCAGCATGTGTGTGAAACTAGAGCCAAAAGAACCCTTATTGAAGAGACTTTAGACTTGAGTATATTCTTACGGAATCAATGAAGGAAATCCCGGGAACCGGAAGGAACCATGATGACTTTGTACTGTTCTCTTCATAGTAATAAATCTTTCCCTCCGGATCCTGTGAACTCAGCCACTGGAGACAACATACAAAAGAAATGAATTCCGTTAGTTTCCACTTTCACTAGGAGTAAAAGTAAACGCTAAAAGTTTATAAACCACACAAACAAAAACCAAAAAGGAATCGAGGGAAGTTGAGATTGAGCCAAATGCAAACATCAGGATGAGGCATAGACAGGAAATAGAAAATCCAAATTCAATCAAGTGCACTATACCCACTACTTGCCACTTTACACAAACACAGGCCATAGGAGGGGCCTATTCAAACTCAAATACAAATGTTCAAGAGCCCTTCATTCAAAATACCACTTCAAAGTTCACAAGTGTCAGGCACGCGACTGCCAAAAAAAACCCCAAAGCAATCAATAACACGAGGTTTATATCAATAATCGGAAACCACAGTTGTACAAAGTCGTTTCTATAATTTGTTGTAACAAAAAAAATTCATTATTTTAAAATTCACAATCATTTTAATCCTTAATCAATCATAAGCCCAAACAAATTTCCCGAAAAAAAGTTGCCGGAAAATATGCTTAAAGCGAAACGTCAAATTCCAAAGGAATTTCCCGAAAAAAAAGTTGCCGGAAAATATGCTTAAAGCAAAACGTCGAATTCCAAAGGAATTTCCAAAAAAAAAAGTTGCCGAAAAATATGCTTAAAGCAAAACGTCGATTTCCAAAGGAATTTCCCGAAAAAAAAGTTGCCGAAAAATATGCTTAAAGCAAAACGTCGAATTTCAAATGAATTTCCCGAAACATGTTGCCGAAAAATTTGCTTAAGCAAGACGTCAAAATCAAAAGCAATATTTTCGGACTGCCCAAAACAAAACCGCCCGAAAAACTTGGCCATTTTTTTTATTTTTTCAGAAGAAACAAGCTATTTTCACAACCTTTACAAGATCGGTATTTGCTACACAACTACGCTTGCGCCGAAACGTTATAGGCTGATTAAGCTGAAGGATAAGCGTTTTGCAGTATGAAAACGTTCTTAAAGCAAAACGTCGAATTTCAAATGAATTTCCCGAAACATGTTGCCCAAAAATTTGCTTAAGCAAAACGTCAAAATCAAAAGCAATATTTTCGGACTGCCCAAAACAAAACCGCCCGAAAAACTTGGCCATTTTTTTTATTTTTTTCAGAAGAAATTAGCTATTTTCACAACCTTTACAAGATCGGTATTTGCTACACAACTACGCTTGCGCCGAAACGTTATAGGCTGATTAAGCTGAAGGATAAGCGTTTTGCAGTATGAAAACGTTTCATACTGTGAAACCGCTTGTTTAGACGGTGATTCTGACTCTGGCTTATTTGATTTATAGCGACGTTTCGGCCAATTAAGTACCCAACCCTTTGGCGAATGGCGATAAACAGCGTTTTGTATTCAAATCGCTATTTATCGCATAATCGGCTCTAAACACCCAACAATGTAGTGTCATGTCTTCCAAAACGATACGATATACGCTGAAGGCTTAAACCAAGTCCCTGCTGCTGCAACCACTGTACATTGAAAGACATTTACGAAACTTAAAAGAACTAAAATACGATCCAATTTTTAAAATAAATTTAGAATTGATTTTAACCTCCTCAAGATCAGGCGGCTGGAGTTGTCCTTGTTCGTTAGTCGAGGGAGGAAGTTGATTTTGAATAATTCCACCACCATTTTCTTCTTCCTCAATTACATCACACTCTGCCCAATGAATTAAATGTTCCCAAGCACGTACGCCTGTAGCCCTTCCTTTTCGATTTTCCGCAAGTTTTGAGCCTTCAAGGGCTCCTTCTCCCCCTGCCCTTTCAACTGCACAGCAACTACACTTTCTCCTATCTTTTCGACCCTCACCTTCTTTCTGTCTTACTTCTAAATCTTCCCAACTACTTCCTCGAAGTATTTCTTTAAGAAGAGCTGCCGCTTCCGGTGAAATCCTTCTCATCAAATCTTCTGAAGAACCCTTGACTGAAGATGATCCCTTGACCTCAGTTTTTCTAACCCCTGAGCCTACTAATCGTTCAAAATAATTCCAATCCTCACTACGACTGCTACTATTACTAGTACACATGTCCTCTTCCTCCTCTTCTGATTCTACTGATTGCCGAATCAATCCCAACCACTCCCGAATTTCCTTTCGCCTACTTCCTCTCAGCCTCTTCATACTACTTTTAATTGAATTCAATTGACACTGATACGCTGAATAACGAGATACTTCCCTTTCCCTTCTACTGACAACCCTCAAGTCACTTAATAAACTTCTTCGTCGAGCTCTCGGCCAACTTACGTTTGAACTAGGAACTACAACAGATTTGATAAGCTCAGCAACCCCACGTAAATCCGTTTCTGACATGGAGCGTCGTAGAGATGGAACGACAGCTATCGTTGCCCTACTCCCTGCTCCACCACCAATTTTCCAATCTCCATTGCCACCACTTGCCATTTTGATAATTTCCTGATAATTAACACTTCAGAAAAACTGATTAGCAAATCTCAAATGTAAATATTGACTAGGATTGGGATTTTTAGCTAAGTTGAAACAATGAGAAAAATGCAGCCTATCACTGTCCCTGTCAAAATCTAAAAACAATGGAAGTTTTCCTTATCAAAAATCCTAGTCTAGAATCAGCTAAATTCAATGCTATGGAACACCCCAAAAAAGGAACATGAAATTTTTGCTATATTTCTGCAACTGGCAACCACTAACACAATTAATTCTACAAAGTCTACTGCTACCTTTCCTTTCCTATTATAAATCAAACCCCAAGAAAACCACTAAACACCCGAGACCAAGCAACACTTCCTCTTTTCTACTAATTTTTCCTGTCAAGAACTATAACTGGCGTCGGGTTGCTGCAACTTTTCGGCTCAAAATCCTGCCCACACTGAGCCGAATTAAAATTAACGGCTAACTGAAATCACTAATCCTAGCTTTAAAGCTTATTTCACGATAAACTCCCTAAAATTTACATTATAGCCTCTACCTCTACTTCTTTTCAAATTAGTTTAATTAGAAACTTTATCATAAAATACCACAAGAATAGACCACACTATTTTCACTTAAAAAAATACAGAAACACCACTCCAAACATGCTTAAGGGCCAAGGCTAAACACAAAACATTACTCAGTTCGGCTTCATTCAATCAACGTTTTAACCTTGGACCACTTCCCGTAACTAGCGCGCAACATCCCAGATTTGAAAAATACTTCCGTAAGGGCCCGTTTTCGGTGGTCATTTACATCACCCTTTGACCCTGGTGACCACTTCAGGTCATACAGATGTCCTGAATCGACGTTAGACGAGGAACAAATGAACATTGGTGAAAGAATCGAAATAGGGTGCATGTTCCTCACGGATCGGATGGTGACATACAGACAGACTAAACATTTATATAAAAAAGCTACTGTTAATTATGATCAGACCAAAAAGCCTCTAAAGTGACATTTGGGACGTCAGACGTCAAAATTACGAGCAAGGAAACAAAATCAAAGCTTTCAGTCACCCGCGAGCGATTCCTAAAAATATTTTGGATGAAAGCATCAAGGACAAAATCTTTTTACAGCCAAAATCAGTCTCTGAAGTCGAGAGTCGACAGTATTGAGCTGAGAGGCAAGCGTAAGGTTCAATCAGAATTTTTTGGTTTTGTATTTCAGTACCCGAGCTCCATTACTATCATTGACATAGTAGCCTTGACCGAGGGTTCCATCGTAGACGTAAGACCATCCCACGGGTACGGGTAGTAATCCAGACGGTGTCATAGAATCTTTGTGATATTCATTACGTCTATCTGGCCTTGGACTCGGAGTTGCCATTCCCATTTTGTTACTACAGTCTTCTTCTTCTCTCAAAATACTGAAATGGTTGTTATTCTCTGAAACTTCAGATGAATCCAAAATGAGGCTAGAGTGACTATTTTCAAGTGAACTAAGGTTGTCACCACCACCGCTGCCACCACTCCCACCTCTTCTATGATTATTCTGTTGTAACGTGGATGAAGATGGAATCCTTGGTGGTTTCCAACTAGTAGCTCCTGTTTGACTATTGTAGTAATAAAATCTTTTCTCGGCTGTCATGTACTCAGCCCAATTTTCAGATAAAGGACGAATAGGAATTTCATCACGGGATGGTTTCCGTGGGCTATCGGATGACTGCTTTACTAATTGAACTGGAGATGAACGACGAAGTTCTTTGGGTTTCATTCTACTGCTACTTCTTCCGTCTACAGGGTCAGGAGGGGACTCGAACCGATTTCGGGTCACTAAGACAGATTCCTGAAAGAAGAAAAAAAAGTTTCAAACCTGTACCTGTTTTTTTTTAAATTTAAAAAAAAAAAATTTTTATTAATTTTTTTTATTTTTTTTAATTATTCAAAAAAAGTATCAAATTTAAAAAAAAATTTTTTAAAGAAAAACGCAAGCTATACTCAAATATCCAGTTTCTACAAGTATTTGTTTCTGCATTTGTTGCAATCGTTGGAATTCACAATTCCAACAATTTTGATTGTAGTCCAACATTTACAATTTTTTGCACCCGAGGCTTATTTTGATTTTTAACTAATTTTTGTCTGAGGTTATGCCCCTTTGCAAATTCCCTCCTGATGGCACCGCACCGTCTTCCAACACTTTTCAATCTTTTAATTAAATTTTGAAAAGCAAAAATCCACGTTTATTTACAAAAGCCATGAAATATTACTTACGACGCTGCTAACCTTGTAGCTTCCGAATCGACTGAACAACATTTGTCTCTCGCACATAAAACGAATATTTCAAGGAAATCCCTATTCCAAAAATCCACCCTTTTTGTAAAATTTTGAAAAAATTCTTGCGAATTTGTTTTCTTAACTTTTCATAATATTTGCTTTTCCTTCAAGACACGTCAAACACCTCACTTCACAAATCTAACAACTTCCGGAATTTGCCAAGAAGCATTGACATTGGGGATTTCGTTGAATCAATCTCAAAAATCAATGAACTGACATTGGAACTTGTATAAAATCAAATCAATCGTCAAAAATCCTTCACTCCTAGTAATAGCATTGCACTTTGTGTTTCACTCCCACATGCCCACCAAAAAACTCTATCGAACTATGAAAATAGAAATGGAATGGAACCAACAACATAAACGTCGTCCAAATGAAACGAAATCATGACAGAGCTCTGTCTCTCAAAAAAAGGGTTGGTTCTGAGTTCTAAATCAAAAACATCCTTTTTGAGTTTCAAATTGGCAACAAACACTCCCTTTAATAACAACAGTGCCAAAAATAAAAAGGGAAACGATTCGTTTGAAATCTCTGTAACCTAAGCCGTAAGTTCCCAAAGTATTACTAATCACTGCAAAATTGTTTCCTTGTTATCAGTCAAATATTTAGCAATTCCCTGACTACAACACGACACAACTTCACAGTTCACACAGAGAACTTCCTCTGCTTCAAAGTTCAATTGAAACCAATCCAAATGTCGGTAAAAGTTGAGAGAGCTTTATGGCAAGTATCCTTATGGCAGCGGGCGTAAAAACGAGAGGTGGTACTATAAAAATGGTATTCTATAAAAATCTTCACAATTCGTTTTACCAGGATCAGAACCCAAACAGGATGAAATTAATCTCATCTTGCCTAAAAATTATTCAACACGATTCTCCTGCCATTCCTGTTAAAATACGTAATTTTTACGGCCAACACAAAATGGAATCTAAAGGCTATCACCGCAATGGTGGCTAAAGGCTCCCACAACGGAGCGTGACTACGAATAATCTTTTAAATTAAACTCATAAATAAAAGTAAAGGCGTATAGGCCGATCCGTGGTAGAATAACCACTATTACAAATTACAATAAACCGTGGTAAAACGGGTATACCAAAGTGGCGTAGCTGAGCAGACATGTGGCAGACGGACAAGAGATTACCCTGAAGCAGTGCGACGGGACGAATGATAGAAAAGAAATTAACGAAATAGTTACAAGGGATGTTATCACGAAGACACTTGTCGTTATATAATCAGAATCTTTCTTAACCGTGAAGGAAAGGTCAAAGGTCAATGGGTCACAAATACGAGTGTTGTTTATCTCGATGATACGAACAAGGTTTGTAGGGGTCATTTTTAGTGTCGGCGTGTTAAAAACAGTTGACTCTGAAATTTGGCGCGGAAGGAGTTGACCCAGGTCCATATTCAATACTGAACCGGTTCAGGACCCCTACTAATCATAACACAAAACAGATCGGAAATTTTTCCAGAGGTTCGTGAGTTACAATAAACGTTAAAAGTGCACACAAAAAAGTTAAAATTTGACAAATTGTAAGCATCCAACACGACTTGGCAACGTATTTATAAGGTTTAGGTTTAGGTTTACGTTTAGGGTAGTTTAGGGTAGGTTTAGGTTAAAAATTTTTTTAAAAAGTAGCTAAAAATTTGTCAAAGTCCAGCTTTTTTTGTGCACTTCCAACTTCTAGTGTGAGTTACGAGTGGACAGACAGACTACATGCAGACAGACGACACACACTACAGACAGACTACAGACATGCTACAGACAGGCGACGGACAGACTACAAACAGGCTACAGACACACTACAGACAGACGACAGACATGCTACAGACAGACAGACTACAGATAGGCAGATCGTACATTTGCATAAAATAGCTACGCTACTTAATAATACTATCAAGTACTACCATTTTTACAAAATGCTACCTTACTACCCAAGATCAAAAAATTTCATTTTGTCTTCTGAAGAAAAATAGAAAAGGAGGCTTTATTTGAAAACAATGGGAAAAGTGTCATCCTCTTAAAAAGAACAAAAGAACAATCAAACTTACATAGGATATTGNTTTCATTTTGTCTTCTGAAGAAAAATAGAAAAGGAGGCTTTATTTGAAAACAATGGGAAAAGTGTCATCCTCTTAAAAAGAACAAAAGAACAATCAAACTTACATAGGATATTGGCCCAGCATCACCACAGGCATCAAAACCGTCGTCGTGGGAAACTTTGGCCCTTCGCTCCCACGCCCTTCCATTTAATATTACAATCCTCATCAAAAAGTTTTACGCTTTTGGAATTGCTTCACTATCACACAATTAAATCCTGCCGAGCATGCTGTTCCGAGGAGTACCTATTTAAAATTTTGAAATGGAAATTATGCCAATTTCAAAATTCTATGCAAAAATTGAATTTTTGCAACAATAATGGTCAAGCTTAAAGATTTAAGTGTAAGCTCAGCCTACACTTTTGTCAACTAACCGTTAAGTTTTAATGTAATGCGCCTCCGTCGTTTTGCAATTTGACAATGGGTGACCGTCACTCAATTCCTGTGACGGCCTAAAACTATTTGAATAAGTCTTGACCTTAAGTTTTCAAGACTCACTTAACTTTTACCCTCGTTTACTCACAATTTATTGGCAAAACTCCTACAAAAACCGGCTTACAAAGTGGATCTGGTTCTCATAATCCTTAGCCTAAAAAACCACGAGACGCATAATCCGTCATCATCATGCAAGGAAACTTATTAGAAAAAAGTTGCCAATTTTTTTTTTTATAAAATAACAAAACAAAACGTAAAGTTAAGCGGGGGTTGCCTAAAAGGGAAATGTCAGAGTCACACTGATTGTAGTAACTAGATAAACAGCTTCCGCCCACAGTATAGTTTTGGTTCAACCTAGGCTTTCAACGGAACCAAATTTTGGTGTGTATAATTTAGCAAAATTCAAACAATCAAATCACGCTTTGGCTTACTTCCCTACTCACATACTAAATAATAATAAAAGTTACAGAACGTCCCACTGACAAACGAATAATTGATTCTCCTATCACATACAAACAGCAAAGCAGTGAAACACAAACGGAAATGTGGAATCAGTTCAAAGAATCTAAAAGGCCCACATTTAGAAGCCTAAATTTTTGGCAAGGTAGAGGTGGGTATGGTGGTAGAACCAAGGTTAGGAAATCAATTTCAAGGAGACTTCATTTCAATGCATTTCAATTAATCACGGTCACTTGCTTTTAGGCCCATAAATTAATTTAATCCAAAAAGGAACCAAATCCCAATTTCTAATACCATGAGTCTCAGTCTGTGACCTCCCTCAATTCATTTTCATTTGCATCTTTCATTACTCCCAAAATTTATCTCGAAAATACAAAACACCAAGTTTTCCATTTAATGAAACAATACCACCAAATTTCAAAACACCGGACGCCGTCAAGAACCAAAATGGGGTCAACCAAGTAGCCTAAACATGGAAAAATAACGTAAACGCCACAAAAGTGACAGGCAGATAATGTATTCAACATCAATTTGGTAAGTTGTGCTAATGGTTAAACAATGGTGAGCCAATGGGTGCTTTGAACTAACGAACAAACTGTATAGGTCAGAGGTCAATCTGTCACGCCCAAAATTGGGGTACTCACGGAAGCGTTGCAGAGGTTTGTTACTTTCCATGCAGGGAATTTAACATTGCTTTGATGTCTTTACAATCTAACGGTTTTCGTCCCTTCACCCAATTTTGCCCTATTTCTAGTTTTTACTCTCATTTGTAACTTATAAGCGACTGAAGAAGGACAAAGTCCGAAACGTTTCGCAAAATATTTATTGATAATTATTTACTCGAAAATAATAAAATTCGACAAAAATTTATCCAAATCCCAGCGAGTTTTTACTAAAACTTATTTACAGTTAAACAATGGTGAGCCAATGGGTGCTTTGAACTAACGAACCAACTGTATAGGTCAGAGGTCAATCCGTCACGCCCAAAATTGGGGTACTCACGGAAGCGTTGCAGAGGTTTGTTACTTTCCATGCAGGGAATCTAACATTGCTTTGATGTCGCTGAGGCTCAGGGATTAACAATCAAAATCGCTTTCTTGGCAGTTTTCCTAAAGTAGTGGTCGCTATTGCTGCTAACGAGTTTACGAGGTCAAGCGAAGCTAAAAGGTCAACATGTTTAGAAAAGTTTAGATGAGACTTTAATTTCAATTGTTTCTATTTTTGTGGTTCGGCCTAAGGTCAACGAAAATGCTACAGGCACTAGCTACCCGAACCAGAAACCGAAACCGAAACCGAACTAGAAATTAGGGTTTAGGTTAGGCCATCAAGGTTGGCATTGAAATTGGGTCAGTCAGTATAAAAGACGATGACAGACAGACGGACATGAGTAAACAAAACCATGAATATGCTGCAACGCGTGAACATTAATAAAACAAAAGCTGACGCCATAACTCTGCCAGATTTTCGAAATGTTCTTGTCGTGACCAGGATGACATTTAAAATTCTATTTATAAAATAAATTTACAATTAAATGAGGTGTAACCTTCTGCAGGTGGGAGAGCCCTGTGTAATTGGAATTAAATTTTAGATTCACTTTTTAAACCTCTTTCTGTGAACCTTAACTTTCTTACATTTCTGCTTCACATCATCCCATCTTGTTTCTTGAAATCTTGTTTTTCCTGAACTAAATCTACCACATACAACAAGAGTTGAATGTAGTCAAGTAAAAAGAAGGAAGACAGAGAGTAAAAGGGTTTAAAAGTAAGAAAAGAAAAGGCATTAGGTTAATTAGCATAGTGAAATATGAGGAAATTTCAAGAAAGTACGAAAATCCTTTCTTCCTCCTTTAGTTCCCCTCCTCCTCCGTACTTTCACTATTTTAGAAAAGTTAGAATCTTAGAAATCCTATTTCCAAGTTACAATTTAAAGAGACGAGAACCGTAAGTCTATTTCCCTCAGGCCAACAACAACAGAAAGAAATACGACCAAAATCAGACTCTCAAATTCAAATCTCAGGCATAGAAACAGGATTTAAATCTTAGCTTCAACAGAAAGCAAGACTTAGAAATAGAAAGGAAAATAAACCATTCTGATTCTTAGTTGACATACAGGGGTAGTCAAAAATTTTCATACGGGTTCTAAGTTTTTCACTTTTTACTTGTTTTTTCCCGTTCACAAAACTTTCTCTAGAATTTTTTTTTGAGTTTATCATCCTGTATAAGCTTATTTCTCCGTCATAAATAAACTTTTGAAACAACAAATCCCATTTTTATATCTCGCTAATTCGGGAATCTTTTCCCAAGTTGACTAAACTTGGATGAAAAAATTCGCACACGAACAAAGGTAAGATGGTCTAAAATCGTTGGGAAAGAAAGGATAACCTGGAGAATTCGTTTATTTTTTAGTTCCTCGAACAATGTACAAACAAAACCTGGAATGGCCGATGGCGGGTTTATCTCTGATAATTAGTCTAAATAAATAAATAATGTACCATGAAATTCCCTTCTGGCAATTCTGCATCTATTAGCTTTATTCGTTTCTACCTGGTGGTCGTGTGGGCACTGGGGACCACGACCAAGCTTAACTAGCCAAGGAACTTCGCATTAAAAACTCATGACCCAAGCCACCACAATAATACCCGGGGCTCTCGGAGTCCAATTAACGTAAATTAACCTAAAACTTCTGCAAGACAAAACCCAGAATATTTAATCTTGAGGTAGGAAAACAAAACCTAAACTACAATATGTAAATGCAACTTATAATACCAGATCCAGAAAAAATTTATAACTTTATAGTTAATTAATTAAACTGAAACTAAAGTAAGTTCTCAAGTATTTCGTGAAATTCGGGCAACTAAATACAAATTGTAAGTATCAAAATACTTATAAAGTAAAAATAAAACACAATAAAGAAATACCAAATGCATAAAACAATTTTTTAACACAAAAAAACAGCCAAAGAATCTAACACTAACGTACCTATCGACAAGGGAAACGCCTGCCCCAAAGTTATCAAAATTATCAACGGTGTCTTATTTCTTATTTAGTCTTAAAAAATAGAAATCGGACCAAATCTCTACTAAAAACACGCGTAAGGTTTACAACTACTTCTTCGCAACATTAGAAAAAAAATTGCGAAATTTATATTAATGATAGTTAAATTCTTAACCAATAAAAATGAAAGTTATGATAAATTGAGCACTTAATTCCATAATCCCTTAAATACAGCCAAAATACTTTCTGTTACTGATATTCTGCAATACATCGACGCAAGGAGCTTTATGTTACGCAACTTTTGCAAAATCAAGACAAAAAGACGGAAAATACGAACAAAAGGACTCACAGTAAAAACTTCAATAATTCCGTCTTACAAGCCATCAAACTTTAAATCCTGTCTTTACAGACTTATTATATTTACAAAATTCCTCAATTTCAAACTTATTTCAGCTTCAGCTGAAATTCTGAGGTCAAGCTATTTTTTTTTTACAATGTTGTTAAGAAAGGCATTTCCTACCGAAACTAAAATTTAATCAGGAAACCTGCGTTATCCCTTATCTTCATAGAAAACGAAGATGGCACAGAATTAAAAGTTATATTTGCAAACGGCGTTGAAATACCGCAGAACCACTGAGGGACGTCAAAAACGTGCAAAAAAAAATCCTGCTATTATTGAAAGCTAAAAATTCCATTTTTTAAAAAAGTGTTGCTTTAATTTTTTTTTGCTTAGTTTACGCTTTTTTAATTATATTTTTTAAATTGTCAGTTTATTCAAGAATTTTCTTAGCATTTATTCGATTCAAAAACTGAAATAACTATTGTTTGAACAAAAATATGTAAAAATAGTTTATTTTTAAAAAGAATTTAAATTTTTTTTTATTCATGGAACTTTTTACTGACTATCTTTAAATCTACCATTATCTTTCTCCAAGTTAACAAAACAAAGAGTACAAGAACTCAAAAGTTCCCTTCTAATCCTACATTCTCCAATTCCAATTTGTCTAAATTTAAAACTTTCTCCTCAATTATTTCTTTTTTTTTTTATAAACTCCATTCCCTTATGCTCTTAAGGCTCAAACTCATGCTTTTTTTTATACAAAAGTTGAAACAAGAAAAGATAGAAACTACAAAGCAAAAAAGTAAACAAAAATTCTAAGAAATTCTCCAATTAGTCTAAATTAAACACAATCAAATCTAAGAAAAGAGACTGTTTTATGAGTTTTACAACAATCAAGAAATTCTGTTTGACTTTTTCACAATTATTCCATAAGTTAACAACTTTCTTACCTAACGTTTTGAAGTTAACAAGAATTGTACTTGTTTTAGAGCAATTATGAGTTGGGAACTTAAGTCTAAATTTACACGATTCTGTATAAGAGCTTTTGAATTTTAGACATTTTGAAAACTAGCTCATCAAAACTTGCAAACAAAAGTGAACAAAGTTTTGAATTTTGAACATTGAACAAACTCATCATTTTCATTCTTCTTTAGAAATTCATCTTAGAAAAGCAAACTTTAAATTCAATTATTATCAGGATCACATCCTGATAAAAGAACAAGAATCCGCAAAATGTAGCAAATTACGTACGAAAACTCAATTTTTACTACGTTCGCATTTCTCCCTAACAAAAACATCATTCTACCTTACCTTTCTTTTTCCCTTCTTGCTCATCTAACCTTTAATAAAAGTTCAACGGTGGTAAAGTTAGGAAGACAAATTGGAGTCGTGGCAGTGCCAAAAAAAACCGCTAGTAGTTTTTGGCCCACCACTTCAATTTTGGGAATTCTTGTAAAAACAAACGTTAATCTAATCAAGTAAATTCCCTACGGGACACCATACCCACCACCATCACTGCCACCGCCAGTAGCAGAACACTAAAAACAGAAGATTCCTTGGTTGCCTTTAGCAAAAAAAAAAAAGGCATCCAAGGAATTCTGCGTGTTTTAGATACTGTTTTTTACAGGAAAATTCCACGGAAAAAGGAAACGAAAAGTGCTAAAATAGAAACAATTTTGATCCTTTTCATCTTTCGTAACGTCTATCTGCTTAAGAGAAAACTATAGAAACGCTGCTTTATACATTTTTTCTTGTTCAGAATCCCTCCTGTCGATTCACCATAAAAATCAGAGAAAAGCCTTTTTATGTCCCTTGATTTCCTCTCTTTTATCTTTATGAAGTGTAGAGACAAAAAACTAGAAATCATGTTAGGCACCGCACCACACCAAGGCATCACAAAAACCAAAATCAGCGGTATACGCAACCCTAAAAAAATCACACAAGGCTGGAGAATCAGCCCTAGTCTCCAAAATCAAAATCATCTCTTTCATTTCTAGCGTTTGTCTTACCTTTTTATAGTAATGGTCCCCAGGGGATACTAAAGTGTTCCCATCACTTTGACTTTGGTCATGCTCATCATCGTCATTGACCTGAGGGTCTTGGTCATGACTCAAGAGAAGTTCCTCACTGGATGTGGCTGTTAGCACTTCACTTGAGCCACCACTGGATTTACTTCCACCATCTGTCACCCACTTGCTTGTTCTTACTTTTGGAACTGGTTTGGGAGTCATCGGGGTCAGATGCCCTGAACCCTCACCCGAACAGCTTTCACTCACACTTTTCCTAGGTAACGGTACTGGTTTACATTTCTTCTCTAACTGGTCACCCGCAGCAGGTGAAGGGGTCATCGTTGGTGGTGGTGGCATAGGTAGCCCTGAGGGAGCCACAGATGAGGGTGTACTGCAACAACTTAGGTTCATCACAGATTCCGCACAATCCCCACTATTAATTCCTGGAAACTTAATTTGTTTTGATAATTCTTCAAGGCTAGCAGACCAATTCTTGAGTCTTGTTGCCTTTTTACTGGCGCGTGTGGAATCCCCTCGTTTCATTCGCGCAGAAGAATTGGACGGTGTGGTAACGGTAGTCGTAATTGTAGAACCAGCCATGGTAGAATTTTTCTTTCCTTTGATATCAGTCTCAGGTGAATAAGAAGAAGAAATGGACGAAGAAGGTGAATTATTGACTAATTCTAGTCTTTTTCCATTCTCATCATTTCCAACTTTTTTAGTCTGTGGAGAGGTCCCCATGGCCGTTGTAGGCTGCGGACTTTTTCTTTTAACTTCAACATATTGGGCAGGTACAAAGAAGGCTTTGTTCACTCCAGGACGGACGACCTTCCACCTTGGGAAAAATAGATTTAAATAATTAAACAACACACGTCATTCCAATTTCAAGATGAATTTTTTTTAAATAAATGTTCTTGTCAGGAAAATTCTACGTCAGGAAAATATGTTACCATTGTATTCCAAAATTCCAAAAATATTCTAAAAAACTTCGCTTTTCTTTTAAATTTTAATTTAATGAAAATTTAAAAGAAAAGTGAAGTGTTTTCCTTACACGTTTTAAATTTTAAATTACCTCCTCTTTTTTAAGTATTCAGAGCGCATGTACTTACCAATGCTTATTCGTTCTTTGAAGTAATTTTAATTTTTCATCTTTTCTGATTGAGATCTTCCGGTCCTTGTAGTCGTAGTCATAATCATACAAAACATTCAACTCTTCTGCTTCCATTTCTTCTAGAATTTGTGAATTTTTCTTAAATTCTCTTCTAAATGTTCAACTTGTTTTCATAACTCTTTCTTAACGGAATTCTCCAGCTTTTGCTTCATGTCCAGCTTCGGGAGTCAAATTTTCTGAAAATTCAAATAAAAGACAAAATTAATCATCTTCATCTTGATGTTTCATGACTACTGAGAGTTAAAAAGATATAATAATGTAAAATTAATTACTCTTTCTGTTCTACAATTTTCCATTAATTACATTTAGTCACATCTTCCATCATCTGTTCTTAAGAGTAGGGGAGTTCTTAAGGGAATTTAGGAAAGGTCGTGTGCGTGCTGGGACATAAGATCCCGCTCTTGACAGTAGATGAAGACTAGACTAGTAACTTTGCCTCTGGAGAAGAAGATGGAATACATATATACACATATACAGAAGAATAAGAATAAGAAATGGATTACTTCAAAATGAAAGCAGAAGGGATGAATAAAGTCCAAAGAAAGATTCAACTTCTTCTTCGTTTTGCCTAAATATATGGAATCTACTCCCTTTAGCCCGAATGATTAATGAGACCAAACCGCCTTCAAATATGGAACCACTTAAAACCAGATCAACTTTTTCCTAAACCTTACAACGAATCTAACCTCCAGCCTCTTCCAGCCCTTCCTTCCTGTTTCCAGCCCTAGTTTCCAGCGTCCCAGCTCCCTTCAACCTCCCTCCCTTAGCCGTTATCATCACTGGAGTTGACAACCGTCCATACCAATAACTTCCTAACCCTTAGGTTAGCCCAGAATTCAGCTCAACCATATCTTGTTCCTTTGATATCAAAATCCATAATACAAAACTCAATCATTTCAAAATTCATAGCATGTGCGTCACTATAATCTGCATTGGACCTCATTTTTTCTGTACAAAAAGTGCATAATCAAGTTTAAATTCATCTCCACCTCCCCGTATGTCTTGTCATTCATTCTGGAATTTCTGGAAGCAGTTACCAAAAACGGCACGCACCAATTGCTCGTATTCAAAATCATGCGCAGATATCTGGCAGAACAGCATGCGATCTGCACTTAACATTCTGTCACCTGAACAGAGCACTCAATGAACCCTTCCAGAAATCTAAACGTTGGCTTCGCTGAACATGCTTTGTGGTAATACAATCAAATTAAATGCATATTGATTGTATTGACCCGAATCCAGTCCAGGAATTCATAATTTCTCTGAAGTGACTTTGCTATTCACTTCCGTTCCATTTTGGCAAGTCACAGAACACGAAAAGCATGAAATTTTCGAAACTAATTTTCTGTTTTTAACCTTGTTACCAGAAATAAAAAATCACAATGGCGTAGAACTTACACAGTGAAGATGTAGACGGATGCAAGTTCGAAGTTTGGAGACCCTAAGCTTCAAGATGATGAAGGAAGAGAGTCGTGCAATGACTAAACTGTGTCAGTCTTAGGATCCTGGAAGGCTGTCCGAAACAATTTGGTTGTAGTTAAGAAAGAAAAACCAGAAAGTCAACTTTTGTTCTAACAAAAGTGGAAAGCGATTGCAAAAAAAAAACTTACAAGCTAAAGCTATTCTTGATTACCTAAAATCAAGGCGAGTGTGCCAGACAGCAAAAGTAGAGGAAGTTGTGACTTGTGACGCGTTAAGTTAAGAAGTTACTAATAAAGTTGGATTGACGATGACATGACGGTTAGCGTCAAGTGACTGAGTAATTGCAACAGTTGTTGGAATTGACTAAAGTGTAGCAGAGCAAAAGCAACAGTCTGTGAAATTAGTTCAAATCAAATAAAATTAGGTTTAAAATGTAACTGCAAAATAAGATTAAGTTGACCAGAGTAAATGAGATCTACTAGAAAAAAGTCTAAACACAAAATGTACAATGTTATCTCCATCAAAGCCAAAATTGTATCTCCATCCTCCCTGCTTTTCTATAATGATTCAGAGCATTGACGAAACATAATACAAGAACATACGGAGGCAGAGGGATAAAAATAGGAAGATGAGGAGTAACTAACCTACTTTAGATCTTTTGAGCTATGCCCTAATGTTCTTTTAACTATAAAACTACCAACCATCATCACTTTAATAGGCTTACTACCTATAACCCCCACCACAACTAATACAAATATCAGCATGCATTTTTTACTCAAGCCGTTTTACTCTACTTACAACTTCCGGAACCTGTCAAAACCTTTTGGGCTCCTGGGTTGCTCTACTTCGGTTCAATGAGTTCTAAAAAAAAATTTCAACTTTGGATATAGAAACAATTCTTTCCGAATTCTAGAACCTAAATTTCTGAAAACCTAGCCGATTTTTGATTTTTTTTAAGCCGATTTGACATTGATTTTTGGAATGTGTCGAAAAGACACATGGAAACAATGGTAACAATTACAACTAAGTAAATTTTTAAAGTGCCCGGTCGGGAGAATAGATTTTCTCCAAACGGTGTCAAACTTCGACAAGAGTGATCCGTGTATCTATTTTTTAATAGGAATGGCAACAGCAAAAGACCGGTAATATGCTTAACAGCCGCAGTTACCGCAGTACCTCGAATACCGTTCAAGCTCCTGCGTGTCATAGGTCACATCATGTCAACTGACAGGTGAAATTGAATGATGCCGGAAGAGAGACGTTACTACAATTATGCAGCATCCTGTGGCCAACTTTGCAATGCCTCTGAAGAACCGATGATCCAAATCCTAAATACTACGAAATCGCTGTGTAATCTCCAACGTGAACGTCTGTTTATGGGATTATTAGTGTCAAAATGATAATAATTAAAAGATAAGCTATGTAATTGGCTTAATTAGGAAATAATGACAACAGGTGTGACAATCACCTAAACGTTATAATAATTAAGGGATTTAACCTGTCTCATACAGGTTTCGATTCCAATAAAAGTTAATGACAGATCACAGATGTGGGTTTGGTATTTTTGAGATTCAATTACTAAACTTTTGAGATCGACTTTTGGACTTAACTACAGGTATTCTATAATGTTCATGCAAACATGAATATGGTTATTACCTGTTGACGATGGCGTGTTAATGATGAGTTAAGACTAAAATTATCCAAATTTCAAATACTGCAACGCTGAAGTTCACTACTTGAATACGAGGCACTTTAAATTCCTATCACTGTATTGTTAACTGCAAGCACCAAAATCAATTGTATTGTTAATTGGACATGTTTGTTGTCACTTGAGTGTCAATGGTTGACGAAGGTGTCCTTGCACAGCTACTGCTAAAATTAAGAGGTGCGAGTTCATAAACAAATTAAATTCTCGTTAACCTCTCCTTGAAGAAGAGAATTGGGATGGATGATTAATGGAATGTGTAAATACGTGTCCACCACACAAGAAATCCTTGTCAAGGATGAAGACGACAGACCAGACGACAATGTGTCAATTCCTGACACCCAAAGCACCAGCAGAGAAGCACGAGCCTTCTTCAACAAATGATCAACCTTAAGATAATATTTAAGACAAACAGCTTGCTCACTTGAGACTCGAGGAACATCAGTTCAAACGTTTCGTTGTACTCGACGAGCACGACCAACGAGCTTCAGCTCAGGCAACCAGGCGTGACATGCTACGGTGAATATTATTAGGATGAGCGTAGCTATAGGTATAGGAGGCAATTTCTGGATAATCCTGGATATTCTTGGTATGATATCCTTGGAAGGTATCTCTCGGCGCTTTGGAATGTTATTCAAACAGGTGTTTAGAATTCAGGATACAATATGTAGAGCAGGTGCCTCCAGTCCTAGATCCAGAAAATGATGATCCACTTACGTAAAAGTGGTTATACACTCGCAGAATCCAAGATTTATTTACATTTCAGGATGAAATTCAAGCTATGAATCACTCTTCTGTATAATTAGATCAAAGAGCAACGTTTCTTCCAGCACCAGCCGTACTTTTCTTGTAAAACGACACGACGTGTCAGGATTTTACCTTTGTTAGGTACCCCAACTAGGTGAGAGTTTAGGTCGTTAATATACCACCGGCACCGGGATTCGTCATATCAGGT
>JABASL010000180.1:0-23863 GCA_019775825.1 Neanura muscorum | reverse complement strand
TCGTGGCTGATGGTGTCGTAGGGTCGTGGCTGATGGTGTCGTAGGGTCGTGGCTGATGGTGTCGTAGGGTCGTGGCTGATGGTGTCGTAGGGTCGTAGCTAATGGCTGATGGTGTAGTGAGGTCGTGGCTAATGGCTGATGCTGTCGTGAGGTAGTGGCTGGTGCTGCCGTGAGGTTATGTCTGATGTTGTCGTGAGGTCGTGGCTAATGGGTGATGGTGATGTTGTGAAACTTTGAATGGGTGATGGCGGTGTCGTGAAATTTTCAATGGGTGGTGGTGATGTCGTGAAATTTTGAACGGATCATGAGCGCCGTGAAGTCGTGGCTAAATGGGCGACGGTTGATGGTGAGGTCGTGAAATTTGAATGTAGGTGCCGTGAAACCGTGAATTGTAGCCCGGAGTTGGAATATCGAAAACGTGTTGCCATTCTTAGCCAGGTTTGGAGAGACCTAAAAAGAGTTAAAGTTGAGAGGTCAGAGTATAGTTTTTAGAGTTGACGGTTGGTTTAAGTTTGAAAGGTTTTAGGAAAGGTAGAATAAGTTTGACGCTGGAACGCTGGAAGAAGAAAAGGAAGCTGGAAGCCGTTTGGTGTTATGTGTGGGATAAGTTTACAAATTGGAGGAGGGAGTACTTTACCTTACTTTCTCTTGTCGGTTCGTTTACTTCCTTCCACGAGATTTCACTCCTTTCTTTTTATCTCGAATTAAGTCTCCTTCTCAATCCCTTCTTCAAACCTCCAATTATTACCACCCGCGCCCAAATTCCAACCACCACATTGGTTATCAATCCCGTTAGGATACCACTTTTAGGCAAAAAAAATCGTTTACTTCCTTCCACGAGATTTCACTCCTTTCTTTTTATCTCGAATTAAGTCTCCTTCTCAATCCCTTCTTCAAACCTCCAATTATTACCACCCGCGCCCAAATTCCACCACCACAATGGTTATCAATCCCGTTAGGATACCACTTTTAGGCAAAAAAAAAGAGGTCAATGGTCAAGGATTCGCGAATTTTCAAAAGAATCGTCATCTATAGGTAACTCATTATTGGACAATTGGAATCAAAACGAGTACGCAGCTATGTAAGCTCAGTGAGTTTTCCATGGCTGAAATTTGAATAATTTCCAAGCGGCGTTAAGATTCTTCATTAGTAGTCTTGGGTTTTAGTTTAGGAAAGTACGGTTTTGGTACTGAGGTTTCTTCGATTTTCACGGTTTCTTCGATTTCCAGTTTCTTCTACTTGCCACGGTGTCTCCAATTTCCAGTTTCTTTTACTTGCCACGGTGTCTTCGACTTCCAGGGTTTCTTCGATTTCCAGATTCTTCGACTTCCACACTATCTTAGATTTTCACGGTGTCTTCGATTTCCACGGTGTCTTGGATTACCACGGTGTCTTCGATTTCCACGGTTTCCTCTTTCGTTTCTAGAAGACGCTACGCTACTTGATGAACTCTGCTTCAAGAGTTGTTGGAAAGTTATTCTGCCAGCGGACATCATCACAAGAGACTTCGATGGAGCAAAACATCAAGGTAGAAAAAAGGAAGTTGGATTGTATTAACCTCCAGAGAAAATAGTATTGCAATCCAATTCTCAACAACCAGAAAGGACCCCATCCGGGGGAGCAACAGCCTCAAGAGCCAATCAACGAACCGGAAACCTTTAACACAAGAAACAAGAAGCGTTCTGCAGCCTTCAGCAGCAGCAGGTAGGAATCGATACATCGGCATCACTTCCAACCACCACAAAACTTTTTTTTTATTTGCACGAGGGCATTTCTTGGCTTTCTAAGTCAGAAAGAGCAAGAAAAAGAAAGTGGAGTCCTTTTACCAGCCCTTTTACTACCCCTTATACTTGGAAGTGTGAGTAGCTGACGCAAGCATGACAAGACAGGAACGTTGTCCCAAAGCAAGACGCTTCAACTGTCGCTCTCATCGTGTCATCCATCGCTTCAGCAGCCCTTTTCCCTACCCTTGCTTATCTTCTCATAAGCTTCAGTGCTCATTGGAACTGTGATATCATCCAGCGATGTCTGGTAACACCGTTTGGAAGACATACGGAAGACCTCATGTCAACCAATCGGAGAAGAGACACTGCCAGCTCATCATGTGCTCATTCAACCTCAAACGCATCTCCAGTCAAATGACACCCCAAAAATTATCATCACCAAAAAAAACCTTTCATTTTCTCATCTTCAAAAATCAATTTAAAGGCCATCTTCTCCGCTCATCAGTTTTTTTTTGTCTCCAAAACAATAGACGAACCACAAAAACTGGGAACAGACAGCACAAAAAAAAACGGATTCCCGATCAAGATGATTCAACATTTTTTCTATGAATTTTAAAGAGCAAAAAATGAAGTGTCGTCGAGTCAGCTGCCATAATTTAAAAAAAAATAATCAAAAATTGATTCCCGTCCTTTACTAGATGCAAAACTTCCATGCATAATTATCCTGAGTCAGATCACAGAATTCAAACAAATGATGACTTTTAAAAAATATAATTGAGTGATGATCAAGAAATTGATCAAGATCGTTAGGTTGAAATCGATCAGGAAGAACAAAAAAAATTCAATTCATTTAAACTCATTTTAAAAAACCTAAAAACTTCCTATTCCTATTCTCATAATTTTAAATATAGATTTACTTAAATATTTTTTAAAACAAGCTTCTAAAATATTAAAAACCGCTAATCCTAGATTAGGTTTAGGTTAGGTTTAGATCAGGTTTTTAGGTTAGGTTAGGTTTAGGTCAGGTTTTTAGGTTAGATTCGGTTTACATAATCTGGCTCTCATTTATTAACAGTAAATGAATAGAATTTTGAAAGAAATGGCAAAGATTTGAGTTATTAAAAAACTGTTATGGAGGAAATAATCACGGATTTAGGATTTAACGTACAAATGGCAACAAATTGCCATCAAAACCTACCCAAAATTTTAACATTATTCCGGCAAGCAGGAGATCGGCCAAAACCAGTTTGAGAAATTATAGAATTTTGGAAAATTTTACAATAATTACGTCCTCAATCCTTAGAAAATTCTTGCTGCATGGAACTTCCGGGATGGAAATGTTTCTTCATAAGTAGAGGAAGTTGAATCTGTAAAGCCACAAGAAGAAAACGTAAAATTAAAATTTTGGAGTATATGACACGTATTTGGAATTCGAACTCTTAGAATAAATTACATAAAATTTCATTATGTCAGAACAAGAAAATGGGTCGGTTTGGGGTGGGTTTTGGGCTAGACATTTTCAAGGAGTCAATTCCAGTTAGTTACAAAACTTCCATTTCTAACCAAAATCATCTTCCTTGAAAATGACATTTTCAATTGCCTCTCTCTTCCCTCATCTTTGTGACGTGATTTAAAAGCGGAAAAGGAAACTATTGAAGAAAAGTGTTGTTGAATTACCTGCAGAGAGCTTGCGGGAGGGAGGAAATGATGGGTCCATAGCCTTGAGAATTGTCATAGAGCTCGAAGAGCGGGGCTGCAACCAATTTGTAGTTTTTCGGAACGGCGAACAGAGCTATTGAAAAGTGGTTACATGTCAACTTACTGCTCATAACTCACACGCAATATCAATTCCATTATCATCATAATCATAAAAATAGAAAACTAAATCTAAGGGAATATATCTTAAAGAAAACGAGCCGAGCCCTTTATAAGTAAACGTAAGTTGCCAAAGGCTCATAAAAATCATCCCAATCCCAAGTTACAGAAGAATCATTGGATATTGGAAAAAAAAATACCATTTCAAGAATAGGAAACGGAAAGCGCAAATAAACAACTACAAAAACTTCCTTTCCTACATTTTTTCCTAGTTTCCTAGTTTTTGGCCATAGGCGTAATTTGACAATTTCGCTTTAACGCCTCTCCTTATAAGATCCCTCTTGCAGACTACGCGACACTGAAGCGTAAAGTTATTTCCAAAATCCGAGCTATACAATAATAAAAAAAGTAAAATTTTATAAATTGAGTATTTTAACGAAAACCAAATTTAAAAATATTCGTCTCCTAAATTTCGATTAAATTTCGATTAAGAATTACTGAATCGTTAGATTAACTAAACTTATATCTAAACTGTGGAACAATGCCTCAGTTTCACCACTACAAGTGGCGAATCACAGATTTCAATATCACAGATTTCAGTATCACAGAAGATTTCATAAGTAAAACGTTTAGTTTTTCCTAAAAATATTTTTGATCCCCTTTACCCCATAAAATTAGTTAAATTAAACCATTAAAATGTTTGTTTTGTGTTTTGACATTTTTTTGGAAAGGAAAAAGGAAACGTTATGGTCCATCATCCTTGAGAAGAAAATACCTTTACAGGGAAATTTCTAATTTCGCAAAACGATAAAGCCTTAATTTTTTTTTGTGAAAAACAATACCATTTTTTTCGTATTAAAAAAAAATAGGAATCTGGACGGAAACGTTGAAGGGATAGATATTAATACAATCTTGAGATGTGGATAGACAGGAATAAACTGCCACTGTCTGCCACCCAACTGAGAATTCGGAGGTTTTGTTCGTATTTGTACAGCAGCTTGGACTTAGGTCAAGTGCGTTGGGGTATGGCAATTTGGCAAGCTAATCTGTTCAAAAGAAACAGTTCTGTTTAGCAGTATTCATATTAAGTTTGTAGACATCATCATCACCATCAGCATACAGAACAGAACGCTCATTATCAATTAACGTACCCGGCAAGCGATTATTCGTCAGATCCTATCAAAAATTTACAACGATCCGTAACAAAAAGGGAAATCTCTACCTTTCTCATGAAGTTGAACGAGAAATAACTTCTTGTGTTCCTTTGGCTTCGTAATGTGAGGTGGGATGTAAGGATATTGAGGTGGCTCAAAGTTAGGACGCCACCAATTACCAATTGTATCTTCAATGACCCATTCTTGTGGTACACCGTCTTGTCGGCCCAATGTCTTTGAACAGAATAATAAAGTTACCGTACATATCAAACCATATTCACATGCTAACTAACCGAATTAACCTAAAACTTACCTCAGTCATGAGACGTTTCAATCCTTCAACTTCGTCCTCCCCAGCAGATAACTCGCCTCCAGGTCTATTATAACAATAAATGCAACACAGTTATTAAGACTAACTCGTAACCCTGCTCGGCATTTCTTGATATCTTGCTCCTGACATAAAGCTTCTTACAATTTGAAGAACGTCGTGCCAAGCTGAAGCAACAATACATGGGGCAAACCATGTTCATGGACTAATAGGATCCCTTCAACACTTCTTCGCATCCCAATCTTTTCAAATTCATCTCTCATACGCTGAAATCGGGCTGGAACGGACGGGTCTCTTTCATACAATGGATCCTTGGTTCCAAAGGTGTAGTTTGTAAGTGGATACCTACATAAACAGGTGATGAGTATTCAGTCAATTGTGTAAGTTAAAAAGTTTACTAAGTGAGATTAAATAATGTAATTGAACAATGTTTTTGGGTAACTTACAGGTTGATGTTGCGGTTCATGTTGTAGATTTGTATTTTGGCGTTGGTGGTGGTGGGAGATGCTGGGACGTGATTATTAGTGGAGTTAGTTTGTTGACTTTGTCTTTCAGCCTGGACAAGTGGTGGGGTTGTTCCAGCGGGCCAGCCCGTTCGACGCACAATTCCGGCCATTTCCCCTAGCCCTAGTTCAGTTATCGGCGGGACAGAGATTCCACTAACTGTAATTGTACTTTAAAATAAATAATCGATAAGATTAGGAATTGGTCAAGGATTGAGGACAAACTGATAATTTTGATTTGACACCTCCAATGACTGAATTTTAACCAAAATGAATGAAAACCAAAATCCAAAATGAAGCTGATATTTCTGCGTGAGCAAAAAAAAAAGCAACAACACTCCTCTTTTTTTTTTTCGATCGGTCGGTCGATCCAAAAGTTCGGTACGAAACCTACAAAAATGGCAAATTTCCACCCAAACATGGGCAATACCTTACAACAGCACTTTAGGTTAAGGTTATTACGTAAACAAGTTTGCTAGGTTAACTAACCTAATCAAGCTAATCACAAATATGTCTTTGGCGATCAAAATAACCTAACCTAACCTAACCCTAAGTCAGCCGTAACTTGCCGTAACTTACCGAAAAGATTACCGACTAGGAAGATTAGAGGTTATTTTAGGGTAAGTTTAGGTTGTGTTTAGGTTTAAGTTAACAAACGGCGGTGACCGAAGATCATTTTTCGAGGTCAGGGGCATTAGACGCGTTGGGTTGACAGCAGCGTTCGCCGCTTTTATTTTGGAAGCACTTAATTCTCTAAAGAAATTTGATTGAAAACTAACACAATAATCCTGGAAGTAAGATCTTGAGACAGATTTCTGCTGGAATAATTCCAGTTGTTTTAGATGAAGGAAGAATCTGCGATTTTCTAAGACTTCAACAATCCCCAATTGTTAGGATGATTGTAGGTCAAGAAAATTGGTAAATGAAGTAGAAGAGAATTGGCACGGGAATCAAGTTGAAGGGAAACAGATAACCATTCTTCTAAATACTTCCGACGTTCAGTATTGTCAAGATTTGCACCATTGAGGCCTCTTAGAAAACACGCCTGAGCAGAAGTTCAGAATAATTAGTAAATAAATTTTACATAATAATCGCAAATTACAAGTTTATGAATATCGCAGAAAAGTTGTGCATTACAGTCTTAAGTTCCTCGGGTTTGAGATCGTTAATGCCATCGCGAACTATAATCGTGTCCAAGACCCGCAGCATCTCGGCTCGGTCGTATAGTCTTCGGCGATTCAAATATAGCCCATGAATTCCGTGGATTCGGCACAGCGAATTCTATAAAATGAAAAAGTTAAGCGAGAGGGTTAACGGTTATGCAAATGAAAATAACTAACGTGAATGCAAAATTATTTTGACTTACGACATGTGGCCCATGTATGGCCTTCAAACTGTACCTATCTTTTTCAAATAATAGTTTGAATTGTAAAATCTCCGAAGCACTCGGATGAAACCCGGATCCCAATTGGTGAAGTGCGTCCTGAAACTGGTCTTTTAGATTCTTGTTGAAGATATCATCAACATTCAGCTGAAGATGACGCAATAGTGGACGATAGTTGACTAGCTTCTGTTTATGAAATTCTTGTGCAAATTGTGACTTCTGTTCGAGGGACCAAAAATGACAGGAAAGCAATCTCTTTGGGAAGTAATACCTGCAATACGATTAACATAGTTTCTAAAGTAAAAAACTAAATGTAAAAGTTAAATTAGTTCCATCAAATAGGGTTTACTTACGCAATTGGAAATACCACATAATTCGCAAATGGAAGAGCTGATATCAAAAGCGTTGGCCCAACACGCATAATTTCACCTGGCATTCGATAATAAGTATCAATTTCATTTCGGCTCAATTCAATTAATTGTGTTGAATCCATAATGATCCTCCGTTTTATCATAACGTAATCCTTCGTCTCAACGCTGAAATCCTAGAATATAAAATGGTGGCATAAAAAACTAAACGCTTTTACACGACCGAATTGGACATCTCACTTTAAATCCAACAACAAAGACTCGATAAACATTCATAGCACCCGGAAACTTCTTTTCCAACAATTTCTGATAATGATCCAAAAACTTGAGGAAACGAGAATACACAAAATTGAGAAATGATCTCTTCTTCTTCGCAACAGGGGGTTTCAATGTTGTGGCAGGATCCTTCCCGTCTTTCCCATCTTCATGTGCAAGATGATGTTGACAGCGATGAAGATTTTGTGCGTGCTGTTGCAACCAACTGATTGAAACGGCTTGTGCATGTCTGGAGGCTAACAGTCTGTATGAATATCCAGATCTAGAAAACAATAAAAAAATTTTTAGGAATTCTGATTTCCACAATTAGCTCTAAATTTCACTGGCACTAAATTGGGCTAGAGTACGGTTTCTGGGAACGTGGAAATTTTTTCCATTTCTTTCTTTTTAGATTTTATCTATTTTACGACACGTTTAGCGGCGATTTAATGGCCGGATCTAGGGAATTACAGCTCCTAAGCAATCCATCACGTTCCTAAACATGATTCGTATAAAAGTAACACCTAAAAACTGAAAAACTTTCCTTCAGGAACCGTATTAGAAAACAATAAAAAAAATTTTTAGGAATTCTGATTTCCACAATTAGCTCTAAATTTCACTGGCACTAAATTGGGCTAGACGCTAGAGTACGGTTTCTGGGAACGTGGAAATTTTTTCCATTTCTTTCTTTTTAGATTCTATCTATTTTACGACACGTTTAGCGGCCGGATCTAGGGAATTACAGCTCCTAAGCAATCCATCACGTTCCTATACATGATTCGTATAAAAGTAACACCTAAAAACTGAAAAATTTCCTTCAGGAACCGTATCCACAGCCGCAGTCGTGTGCCCAGTTCCCCGGCACGCAGAAAGTTCTCCTTACCTGGCAACGGAAATCAGTGATCTGCTTCTAGAAGTGGAAGGTAGAATANCTGAAAAAGTTTCCTTCAGGAACCGTATCCAGAGCCGCAGTCGTGTGTGCAGTTCCCCGGCACGCAGAAAGTTCTCCTTACCTGGCAACGGAAATCAGTGATCTGCTTCTAGAAGTGGAAGGTAGAATATGCCTCACCGCAAAACTCACCAACATATTCGGTTACTTTAAATTAACAAGAATTTGATAAGCTAATTACGCGATAGAACAAAACAATGATTGGGCAAGTAATTCCGGCACTTTTTGCATTTTCAGTTGCCCCGTTTTCCAAGTTCACCAATTCGTTTACCTAAGGTCACTTCCTGTCACAATTCAATTTTGGTTTAATTGTTCAATTAAACTTAATTGTAATTTATGAATTTAGGTAAATAATGATGAATGAATATTTTTATTTGGCTGCTCCTTTTTTCCTGTTTTCTGTTTTCCTTCACAAGATTTTTTGTTGACTTTCCCGGTCAAAAAATTCAAACGGTTGGTAGTTGAAAATACTGAGACATTTTGTGGTAATCTTTCTCGTATTTTAGAATTTTGAACTAGAACGTTCGGATTGGATCTTGGATCGATCGACCGACAAATTTTCATTTTTTGTTAGAAAGAAATTTAATTAATTAAATTTCATAAATAATTAATTAATTGATTACTTTCATGTTCCTGAATAAATTGAACAGTATTAAAATTTGACAACACTGGTAATTGGTTGAAGGAAGATAGAAAACGTTGCTGATTGGTGGATTTTAAATTGTGCCATCCCACTGCACCTGACTAATCATTGAACTTTTTTTTTTGTGTGCGGCTTTGGAATTCGGGTTTTATTCTCAAGTTGTATGCTGCCTGCGGTTACCCAGAAGTAAAGCTAGTAAAAAAAACTTACTGAACCCAAACTACCTTTTGAATCGCTCTTAATTAGAATTCTAAAACCACGTCACGTCACTTAATTGTCAAGCACATTATTGGTAAGTTATGCTTTATTCTATTCAAGTTAAATTCAATTTAACTATTTAAATGCCATTTCACATTGTGTTCAACATAAATTATTAAGTTTAACTTGAATTGAACTTTTACAATTGTTTTAGCTAATCAGCGAACAGGAACAACTCTTCTACACTTTCCACTCTACTTGTGTTGTCCGCCGGTGTTATTCTTCATCGAATTAGCACAATATGTCGCAATCTAAACGATGGACATCCACGTCCGCTGCTGTAACTAGCTGTCTAACTAATTCACCAATTAAATTACTCTTAATTTGGGCTCTATTGGTAAGTCACAATTCACATATAACAGCTGAGCATATGGTTTCTAGTTTTTGGTTAAAACACGTTTGCTTACTACGAATATGTGCAACGGTTTCTTACTTGGAATATGTGCTAACTACGGAGCTACGGTTGCTTACTTCGAATATGTGCTAACTACGGAGCTACGGTTGCTTACTTCAAATATGTGCTAACTACGGAGCTACGGTTGCTTACTTCGAAAATGTGCTAATGTTTGCTACGAAATATGCTAATGTTTGCTATGAAATATGCTAATGTTTGCTATGAAATATGCTAATGTTTGCTATGAAATATGCTAATGTTTGCTATGAAATATGCTAATGTTTGCTATGAAATTGTTGTTTCTCAGGTCTCCGTTGCTTTTAACAATCCTACAGATAGTGGAGCCGTTGAATTGGAGACTTCAAGCTTCGATTCAGTTATCAGTAATTTATTACAAATTCATAATAATTTTGATTTTGCATTTGTTTATTACGGGATTGTGAATTTTGATACTAGCAACTAAGACCTTAACTCCTTGATTACCAACAGAAAATACCGAGTTGGTGTTCATCAATTTCTATGCAGACTGGTGTAGATTTAGTAACATGCTGGCTCCAATTTACAACGAGGCAGCTGAGAAGTTACATGAAGAGTTTCCAGACAGAAGCCAAGTCATTCTGGGAAGAGTCGACTGTGACAAGCACTGTAAATTCTTTAGCTATGATTACCTGTACTTAGTAATGAAGCTTGATTTTGTTGGACTTGTCTAATTCCCTAAACTTTGTCTTGACAGCATCAATTTCTTCAAAATACCAAGTGTCAAAGTATCCAACATTGAAATTAATCCGGAATGGGATTCCTCTCAAGAAAGAATATCGAGGTGCTCGTACCCCGGAAGCCTTTATTGAATACATTAAAAAACAACTGGAGAACCCGCTTCATGAATTCCAAACTCTTCAGGAACTGATGGAGCTGGACGTAAGTAAAGCGATGAACCAATTTTACTGGAGATACCGGGGAGGAGAAAGTTTCATCTCATATATGATTTTAAAAATTAATTAATTCCAGGCTTCTGGTGATAAGCGAATGTTTATTGGATACATGGCCAATAACGGTACGGCGGCTTTCCATATGTATAAGAAAGTGGCAATGAATCTTAAAGATGACTGTTTGTTTTACATCGGGTTTGGGTAAGGCTAACTTCCGTAAAATTGCATTAAATTATAGATTGTTTAGACCTGATTGTAATTCTTGAAAAATTGTAATTTTTCCAGCGACGCTTCAAAACAAATGCATCCCCCAGAGCATGACATTATTGCCTTTCGACCCGACCGCACGCGATCCGTAGACTCTGATGAAACTTTTAGTGGAGACAGCTCGAACTTTGATGAATTACTTGCCTGGGTACAATCGAAGTGCGTCCCAATGGTTCGTGAGATCACGTTCGAGAACGCTGAAGAGCTAACAGAGGAGGGTCTACCGTTCCTTATCTTCTTCCATGATCCAAAGGATACTGAATCAGTGAAACGCTTCAACGCACTGGTGGCCAATGAACTCATTGTTAAAAAGCGTAAGCTAAACACTAGAGAAACAATGTCGCAGTAATTTTTCCTAACTCTTCTCTTTGACTATTAGAATCCATCAATTTTCTAACGGCTGATGGAAAGAAGTTTGCTCATCCTCTTCATCATTTGGGAAAATCGGAGTCCGACCTTCCACTCCTTGCAATTGATAGTTTTCGTCACATGTACTTGTTTCCAAATATGAAGCATATGGAAGTACCCGGAAAAGTTTTGAAATTCATTGATGACCTAGAGTCAGGGAAATTGCATAGAGAGTTCCATTATGGTCCAGATGAGCCAGAGGCAGTCGAAGCAGATGAGCCAGAAACTGAAGACACCCGAGCTGCTGGAAGCCCGACATCCCCGCCCGAGTCAACCTTTCAAAAACTTCGTCCCTCCCCGAATCGCTACACCCTACTCAAGGACGAATTATAAAGTCAATTCAAGTAAGTTTGCACTTCATGTCCCGCTCCTCGTTTCCTATCTTCCGACTCTTTACCAACCTTAAACTTAAAATTTTTTCAATCATGAAATTATGAGCGGGCTCGATTCTTTTCTTAATCCTACCTAGCACATAAATTAAGTATTTATTTGAGTGGTAAAGCACATTTTGCACGATCAGTCCTGATACCTCACGTAACAGTTGGAAAATGTTTTTCTGCTTAACTTAGTATATCATGCATCAATTTAATTTCCATTCATTTTAAAAAGTGATATTTCTGATTCTGTTTGAAAATATCTGGACTCCAAAATGTCAATGTCATTTAGAATGCTAGCTTAACGTTGATAATTGAATTACTTAAGGCCTATTTAGTATTTAGTGGTAAACACAAAATGTGAACTAAATTATCTAATGAAAGAATCAAAAATCTAGAATGAACCAAAGCGAATAAAATCTTAAAATCGGATTCACTCTGCTTCAATGGTTATCTCAATCAGTATTTGCATTAGCAGCCTTCCTTAGCTGTCTAATTTCGTTCAATAATTCACCAAGGAGAGATTCAGCTCTTGTTGCAATTCCTTCAAGGTGTCTGGAATTTGGAATACTTACGGTGCCATTGGTAAGGGGTTCGTGGTGCGACTGACGTACATCATTTCCTTGCTGATGAAGATGATGCATTCCGACGCTGCCTGGCTTACTTTGTGCTTCGTTCTGCTGATTCTCTGCCAGTTGTTCATAAAGCCCCACAAGCTCAGCCTTTTGTTCAAAAATGAGATTTTCCAGCTCCTGTATTCTGAAATTTATCGTCAATGAACGCCATTTTTACGATTTTAAGCTTTAGTTGTTCGATTCAACATTTCTGAAATTAGTCTTCAAAATAATACGCTATATATTTACGCTATATATATTTTCAGCTAACCTTCGATCGCGGTCTTGAACATCTTGCTCTAGCTTTTGGATTTGTTGTAAAAGCGAATCCGTATTTTGAGATGACGTCCTTAATTGAGATCTGCCCAAACTACCCGTAGAGCAGCGAGCGGGTAAAAATCTTGTTGACCTGCTCTGTGCATCTGCACCGCCATTATTACCAGTCGTTGCGTCGCAATGCATAGGTCCGTCTGAAAGGAAATCAGGAAGGGAAGGTCCACCAGGGGCAGGACCGAAAGCTCCAAGTTCTTCTACCGGTAATTCGGCACCACACCTGTCGTGCCGTTTTAAATGAGGATTAAATACAATAATAAATACATTATAAACTTAATGGCTAAAAACACAAACGTGGACTCACGCGTTATTAGCGTGCCGTTGACTAGAAGAATTCATTAAATTCGGCATCATCTGATTTATGAGAGCGAGATCTAATGGTGAAACTGGGTTTGGCATAGGGTGGGCATCGTCTCCTACAACTTGTGCTTCGACCACCAAATGATCTTGAACAAAATCCGGAAGTCCTCCATGGACGTCCACCAAATCTACAAGTGCAGCGTTGGGTCCTAAGGATGATATCAAAACCAGTTAACCCAGATTCCCTTACTTCAGTATTACAACACTCAGTTGAATTTAAATTCAATATATTTCAATTTCAATTTGTTTCAGCTTCAATCTTACTCGGTGTTCGTCGAGAATTTCCAGTTGGAACAACGTCGGATTGCTGTTGAAGAAAATGACGAAAAGAAATGGAGTTGTCATCTCGTCTTGTGGGTGGTAACTCTCTTCCTGTAATCAAGCGATTATTGTAAGAAATAATGTTGTATATGTAATTCCCTAAATATTCATCGAACCACACCAAAGACAAGTTCGTAAACCTTCCGTCCTGCCGAATAACATTTAAAAGTAGGGAATTCTTACCATTTTGTTCACTTTCCTCGCTACTGCTGGAAGATGACCTCTTGCGACCTCCAGACATTGTTGGTTTTAAGTTCTTATACAAGTTTTGGGATCACTAATTGAGTGACGATTTTTTTAGGAACATGAACAACCTCTTCTCAAGACGTTTCTTGCTGAGGTAAATTATTGACATGAAACTTGACCTTTGTACGTTCCTACAAACTAACATTCATATAAACTTAAAAAATAACAATGTTGCTATAAACTTTTTCGTTTGGTTGAAAAATTAATTTGATCTTTCTGTCAAAAAGTTCAAAACTTAGCAAAAAAAGTGAAAGTTTTGCGATAAGCTCTTTAAATTTTTGATTTTTTGAGTGAAAGCGAAAATTCCCGCCGTTTTTATTATTTTCCTTCTCAAACATTCTGAACGCACTCATCAGTCAAGTTAGGGCACACTACCGTAAAAATTTGCAATTTTTTACCCCAAAAAGTCATTCAGTGAATTCATTTTTATTCTTCTTTTATTCTACTTTCTAGAAACCACTTTTAATAAGTTTTAATTGGTGTTTAATTAATTTTAATTTCAATTAAAAATACACTAAAATATGAAATTAAAAAATTGAAAGAGAACTTAATTGATGCTTTGTCCAAATCTGTTACCGCAATTTTTGATAAGCAAAGTTCAACACAAACCTGTCACCTCATCATCATCTGTTCATTTCATTCACGCTAATTTAATTAAAGTTAATTAATTGACCTCTCCTAAAACTTTGTCAATTAAATCAACGATGGACGTGACCTTTGGGTTAGAAGCAATTGCCAAAACTATTCTACACGCCACCAAGTATCCTGCCTCCAGCGTCAATGGACTCCTTATTAGGAAATTTGCTAATGCAAAAGGAGACACTGAAAACAAGGGAATCCACTGCGAAGATGCCATTCCATTGACACATATCAACATGTCCAAGTTTTGTACACCGACAATGGAAGTTGCATTAGCACAGGTGAGTTAAACACTTAAATTACACACTATAGGTAGAGTGTCGTTAATTGATTAATCAAATACTGAAATTCTTTTCTTACTTTTGATTTCTTTGATTCTTGATAATCTACATATTCCATATGTACTATGGCAGAAATGGTTTATATCTATGTTGTTCTGTTTCAAGGTCGAGCAACACTGTAAGGATTCTAAAAGCGAAATCGTTGGATACTACCAGGCGAATCAGGATATCGATAATCATAGGTAAGGTTAAACGAAATCGAATAAGATCTTAATGGCATGCAGGAATGATACACGTACACACGGAAAAACGAAATTCATTTTCTAGTAATCAGGAATTTTTACTCAACAGCCCAGATTTCATTGCTGCTAGGATCGTAGAAAAACTTCAAGATGTTAATCCAAACTTGATAATCGTACTGGTAGGTACCCTTATGCAAGAACGTGCTCGATTTAAAAAAAAATCTCTATTACTTGAAAATGTACGAGAAAATTATGGATGGGTCTATTTGATTTCTAGATAGACAACGAGAAATTGGATTCAAACTTGGAGGAAATTCCTTTCGTAACCTACAAATTCAGTGATGGGAAGTTCAAGGTAATAAAAATGGTACAGAATCAAATGCTAAATTATTATTGTTTCGAACCCGCATGCATAGTAACAAGAAAGTTCTACAAGACTATTCTTCTTAGGTCCATGAATCCCGCATCCGATTGGTTCCAGATGAACAAGGAAGTCTATCCACAGTGTCTGCTCTAATCCAAGCCAAAGCCTACCGCCAGCTAATTGATTTTGATAATCACCTTGATGATTTGAGAGAGAACTATTGGACGAATCCAAAACTTACTGAAACTATACAAAAGTTCGCCTTATAAAATGTGTTGAGCCACCAACTGTCTCGAGGTGACTAATGTCATGAAGCCCAACACGTAACACAAGCTTTCCAAAATCTTTGTAGTTTTCATTACAGTATTTGCATTTAAAGCATTAAACAATACAGATGCAACATTCCGTCTTAGAGTGAGGCTCACGCAAGGATTTCTGAGAAATAACTTGAACTGGGATAATTTATTTCCGGTGTTTCAAGAGATGAAAATTAAAAAAAGTTTAGACGAAATAACAACGTAATCTAAAAAAAAACACTACAAACAAGGTTTCTACAGATTACTAATTAAATAATGTAACAATTGTAAAGTAAAATGGTCAATGATGTTTGAAAAGTTGAGAACGAGGACACAGGACAGTCACATTGAAGTTGCGTTTTCCCCATTTGCATTCGTGCAAAAAATTCGGGTGAATATCAGTTGTTGGCGGATTTTTAGAATGCATTCATAATTCTTTTCTTAAAATTCAAAAATAGCATTTTCTCAATATATCTCAACACTTATTTACAGTGCTAATAATTTGAAGCCTATTTGATTAATCTAAACCTTATATTTTAAACCCTAAGAACAATTTTCTAAAGCCTAAAACTGGGTTGTGGCGGGTTAGTTCTTCGTCCTTATACCGGTATGATAAAAATTAAGTTTATGATTTCTGGTTAAATAATTCTAAATACGGTTAATTAATTAATTAACTCCCGATTAATATTAATTTGGGATTGGGATAAGGGGAACGTGAGAGAATGGCTGTCATCGAATTACACAGCCCATGCAAAGCTCTAAACCGCTCTTCATGCAGTCAGTATGAGAGTAAGCTCCACATTTTCGACAAGGCGTCATGGCTCGCAGGTCGCAAACACAATTTCCTTGAGTTGAGGGCAATCCAGCAGATACTTGTTGACCATGTGGGGCTACCCTGGGTTGAAAATGTTGTCGATTGTTATTCGTCATTGGTACGGGAATTAAAATAGAACGTGTATCGCCATTATTCTCGATCTTTAGGCTTTCGCTTCCAGTTGATGCAATTGCACTAAAGAGATCGAAATCGCTGGACATTCCGCTACAACTTGAAGATCCGTTTGTTGTATCAGGAATACTAATAACAGGGTGCTGGCCTGGGATAATACGAGCCGAACCATTGGAGCCGTTTAAATTGACATTCACGATGTGACCACTGGATGGGACAGAATTGTAGTTCCAACAAACTTCTGGACTTCCAGTTGAATTTCGATTCATTACTCGCACTATATCTTGAGTTCCAGCAGAACTAACTGGAGTTAACGTATAGGAGGATGGTGGAGCATTGGACACGCAGTATTCCATTCTTCTAGATTCTTCGTTTCCGACCATTTCGTCCTTGTACACGACCTAAATATGTCAATCAAAATGCCATTAATCCCAATATTTTTATCCTAATCCCAATATTTTTATCCCAGCCTCTTCTAGATTCTTCGTTTCCGACCATTTCGTCCTTGTACACGACCTAAATATGTCAATCAAAATGCCATTAATCCCAATATTTTTATCCTAATCCCAATATTTTTATCCCAATCCTAATATTTTTATCCCACTCCATATATTTCTATCCCAATCCCAACATTTTTATCCCGATCCCCTTGTTTAATGTAATTTTTAAGTTGTATCATTATTATCTACTAACCCGAAGTCCTGAAAAGTCTTGAAAATTGACGGGAAGCGAAATATGCTTATTTTCTTGTGGATTGTCAATTGGATTGTTGTGGTTGCTGCTGCTGTTGACCAATTATCATAGTTTGATTTGTCGGTGGAGCACTTGCGGCACGCGGTGGGCCAACATCTCCCACTTTTGCTTCTTCTTTGATTTGCGGTGGCATAACTAAAGATGCTTGTAACACGAGATTCTGAGGCATTCCATTACTACCCGTAGTTTGGACTAATACGTACGTTTGCTGTGGCTGGAGTCCTTCCGCACCTTGGCAATCCACTCGAGAATTCTAAAACGAAAAAATGATAAACATTAAAATACCCTAAGAAAAAAAATATTTTAGAATATTTCGCTTGAACTAAAGTTTGTGTCTCGATAATAAATAAACAAAAAAAAAACGTCATGCAGCAATCCCGGACGGGAGCAGGCAGAAAAGATGAGTTTGACAAAATAACATGCAATAAAGCCAATGAACGTGAACGAACGCAGACGAGACAAAGGAGAGGAATAACGGCATGCATTGAGAGATCAGCACAATAGAATTAATAATTAATTCTATTGGAGGTTCAACGGCAGCGAAGGAGCATTCTGCGAAGTTGGATTCCTCACCTGTACCAAACTACCACCGTCAATAACAGATCGAGAAAAATTATGGCTTCCGTTTGGTGAAGAATTTGGATGTAAAGAAGGCCCTCCTCCTCTATCAATGTGAATAAACTCGAACTGACTCTCAGAACTTTTATGTTGTTTGATCACGCTAAATTGACCACCACCACCGCTATTACTGTCTCCTCCATCTTGTAAATCTAAAAGTGTCCCTTGGGAAATGAGCTCAGTAAAACCTAAGTGTTGTTGATGATGGGCATTAGAATGTGACCTTTGATGATTGGCCATAAACATTTCAGAGGATTGATTCTGGTGACTAGGATTTTGTGGACCTGTATTAGGCGAATTTGTAAGGTGGAGATTCGTTTGATGGGAATCACGGGATTTGTTTGTCGGTGTAGTACTAGGTGTACGACCCAGAATAAGTCTATTATCTCCTCCTGAATCAAAAGCCAGCGGAGATATTGGACGAATATTGGAGGCTGTCCATTGATTTGTTATAAAATCAGCTAGATTTTGAGCAGGACTAAGATGACTTGAGGCTCCTGAGTCGTTTCCCTGAGAATTTGTAACAATAGATTGAACACAGTTGTCAGGAAAAGTTCTGTTGATAATTGCCAACGGGGGTGTTACTGAGGGTGATAGACCAGCACCCTTCCCTGGTTGTTCTCCACTTATGTTGTGTGACATCTGATTGGTAGATCGTATCGGAGAACTGACTCTGATTGGCTGTACTCCTCCGGCTCGGTGGATTGTTAACGTTTCTCCATTTGAAGTCATAATTTGAGCTCTAATAGGAAACTGCATTCCATCTTGGGGTATCTGAGAAGATGTTCTTTGAGATTGAGATTGGAATTGTAAGATTTGAGGTTGTACAATCCTCGATTGAGAATGAAACTGTGAAGAATTTAAAATTTTAACTTGTGGTAATTGTTGTGCCTGCACGGGGCGAGAGATAAAGAGGGAAGGTCGTTGCTGTAGTTGTAGTTGTTGGCGCTGCTGCGTCTGCGCCATTATAGGAGTTTGTGCTCGCTGTTGGTTGTTCGCTGTATGCTGTTGCCTGAGCAGAAGTGCTAATTGGTGGGGAGTAATGGTATTGGAAGTGGAAGTGAGTGTAGCTGATTGGTTGCTGTTAGTTGTGGGGTTGTGCTTAGTAGTGAAGGTGACATTCATACCCAGAGCCCTTTGACCTCCCATCCCATTTGAGCTGCTCGGAGTACTTACAATGATTTGATGATGGTTAGGTGTCTGCGATTGATGCTGTTGTATAGGACGAATAAGTGGAGCCATTCCTTGATGATTTACCAACATGACTTTCTGCCCAGGATTTACGCCACCCGCCATTTGGATTTGCCCCACATTGGACTGAATCAGCGTCGGAGTTGACGCTCTTCGGCTCATCTGAATCACAGCAGTTGGAGAGTCAACATTCCCCATATCCCTAAAGAATTGAAAAAAAAATTAGTTTAGCAGCAGTTCGATTCGAAACAATGTAACTCCGAAACCTAGGTCAGGCTGGCCGTGGACCCACCCACCGGGCCGAAAACCGGCTGGGGAGCTAATGCGACTCCTCGCCCTCCACATTTGGATGTCATAAGGGGATGCTCACCGCTGATTCGAGGTTTCGGGGAATGTAAACTTTACTTACGGTCTAACAATTCTGTTATTTGGGGTTAGCGGAGGTGGCTTGACCAGTTGCTTCTGAAGTTGCTCCCTGTTGGGAGAATTTTGAATCACGGCATTGCAAATTTGGTAGGATCTGTCCAGATTCACGGATCCGGGGGGCACAGTACTTGGTTTTGGTTTGGCCTGAATTTGAAAATTTGTTTTTATTAAAGCCTTGACATTTTTCAAAGTCCTTGAGTTCAAGTATTTAACTACTAGAAAATTTAGAGAAGCCGAATCGCCGAGAGACAAGACAGTAGCAGTTTGTGCCTGAGTGGCTCTGTTGAAAGAAAAAAGATGAAGGAATAGGAGAAGAGAAGGTAGGACTCGTGTCAACTAGTGACTCTTCGTACCTGTCTGGCGGGTTTGTGACGGCTGCTCTTCTTGTTACAAAGGAGACTACTTACATTGCCAGGTGAACCCGGACTTTGCACGCCCCCGAGTACTGCAGGGCCATTCATCTTTGTCAGCGGACTAGCCGAATGTTGCTGTCCAGCCGGTTGTTGTACCTTTCCGCCGCCACTCCTCAGCTGGTGGTAACCCTATAAAAGTCCTGGGTTGAACTGGAATAAAGTCAGAGAGAACTTTTGGAACGAGATTTTTAATTGGATCCACTTTGGTTCCTCCTCCGATGGGCTTAAGAACAATCGGCTGTAATGAGGTGACCGGTTGTTGAGTAGGAGCTGAATGGACGGACGAAGGTGCAGGTGTGTGGAGTGACCCATGTGACGAAGGCATGGAAACCATACGAAGTATGACTGGTTGAGCCGAACGGTCTGGCATAACAATATTTCCTTGCGACATTGGAATTGTAATAATTGGTGACAGTGGAACTGATTTTGGGCTTGGAGAAGACACTAATATGTCGTTAATTGTCGATTGATTCTGAGATGTTGACGTGTTAGTGACGATTGATTCCACTGGAACAAAATTCTCTGCTCTGATTGGTTCAGGCTGTGAATGTGTAGCGATCACTTCTAAGTCAGGGGTCTCAACATCATCCATTTTCATACTTTGACCTTCTTGCAAATTCAAAGTTTGACCTTCTTGAAAATTCATAGGCTGACCTTCCTGCAAATTCACAATTTGGCCTTGCGTATTCGCAGTTTGCGCTTCTTGCGAATTCACAATTTGACCCTCTTGCAAACTTGCAGATTGAACTTCTTGAAAACTCGTTTTTCGGACTTCTACGGAATTCTCAATTTCAACTTCTTCCAAATTGATGGTTGCATCTTCCTGCAAACTTGAATTTTGAATCTGGTCTAGAATCAGTTGCTGTTGAACGAATTCTTCTTGAATTTGTTCCTCCACGTCGTACATCTCCACGCTACGATTTTCGGACATGACTTCTTCTTGGGTCGCCACCTGTTGTTCCGTCACTTCTGACAATTCATGTACCGTTTGTGTTTCGGGCTGCACCGTTTCAAGTGGAGATTTTACAGACTGGTCGTTCAGCAACGTTTCATTTATTGCTTGAGCAGGTGTAGTTTCAATATAAACTTCTTCCGAGAAATCTTCCGGACACTTGTCATCATCTATTGTGACAGCCTGAAGCACAAACTCTTCATCGGGCTCTTCTTCTGGAGAAGATGAAGGTGCTGAAGGTTCCTCGTATGGCGAATTTTCAATTGTCACTTCATTATCTGCAGCAGGAATGGGAGTTTTATTTAATTCTTCATCCTCTTCCAGCTCTTGTATCATCTCGAGGGGACCTATTGAATAATCTTGTTCTTCTTGCTTAGAATCTACAACGTCCTCGATCACTTCTATAATTGGGGCTGTAACAGAAGAGAAAAACGTAGAAATATTAGAATTGAATAGGTACCTTAAATACCTATTTAGGTATTTAAGGTACCTATTCAGTTCAATCAAAATTTCAAAAACAACGTTCCTCATTCCAGCTCGACTGGGCTCTTGTTATAATTCCGTAGAAACCCGAGTTTGATCGTGAAATGGAAATGGATATTTACGAACCTTCCGTTTCCGGTGGAGGATTTGGGGTCACTCTTCGAATACGTTTAGAGAGAATTGGAGCCTCTTCCGTAAGATGAGTCGAATCTCGTTTTCCTGGAGTCGGCGGAGAGTGCATGAGAGGAACTAAGATTTGTGGCGGTGTTTGTGTTGGTGCTGGGGGACTCTCTTCAACAATCACTTTCTCGTCCAAGGCCACCGGTTCTGGGGGAACAGATGATTTCTCCGCTGACTGTGCTTCTTGATTCGGAGATTGAGAAATTAATAAAGGTAAAGGTACTTCCGGTTTCGTAATTGTAGAAGTAGGTGCTGGAGTTTCGACCACTGGGCGCCTCAACACACGTTTCACATCATTGAAGCCCCAAATTGGTTCAAAATGTTTTTTCTACAGACATAAAACACGAAATAAAATAATGAGACCAATCATTTATCGCGAATATTTTACCTTCCAAGGATCAACTTTCGCCATATCTCTCTCCGTTTCTTGTTTTTGTTTTTGCTTTTGCTCGGGAGTAAAATCACCAGCCATAAGTTTTGCTTTCCAATCCTCACATGCTTTGTTGTAAAATAAGTTGTCAAAAGCATCTTCACATGGTCTATGGGAAATTATTCAAGTTAATTTAATTAATGACCATCCTGTGCCAGGCCTTATCAGGTTGTCTTAAACCTGACACCGCTCAGATACATTATGTGTCTGGCCGTTGACTGCGCCCCGATTAAATAATTTCATTTGCTGAACGTAATATAAAAAAAAGCAGTCGGCACTCACTGATCAGGCTTTCCTACTTCCGATATAGTGTCAACATCAGGCAGAAGATGCAGTAATCTAGACTGATCTTCTAGTGGGAGGCGAGAAAAGGTGTGTTTCGTAAGGACGTTTTTGAGATTTATAAGTTTCAACAGTGATCCAGGATTTTCAAGATCAATTGAACGATCCTCCCTCAGCTGCTGCAGTTGCTCAGCAGTAGATAATTTACGTTGAGTTCGCTTTCGACCGCTTCGATAAGTTGGTAAAATTGGAGGAGGTAGGCTCATGTCTATTGCCCTTGAACTGGGCTTCACCGAAGGCACTTCAATCTTCACTTTCTGACAAGCCAGCTCGTCTTTCTCTGAAAGACGAGACAAGAAATTATTGACTTTATCGATATAAATACGTTTCACTACGCAAAATATTTTAGATACATGTGTTAGAAACATACCGTTTTGAGCAGCACGGCTAGCCTTGACCACTGTCCGTGTATTGTAGATAGTTTTCTGTGGCTGGGGCATACAAACTCGTCTCTGACGCTTACGAACCGTAGATTTTTCTTCCTCTAACTCTATCACTTTACTAGAACTTATTGTATTTTCCATGTCTTGTTCAAGGTTTGGTGGTTCCGTAACCATAACATGCGGTATTGGAAGTACTTGAACTGGAGAAACTAACGTGGAGACGTGCGTCTGAGCTGATGACGACTCAGATTGTGTTGGGCTACTAACTACCGTAACAGTTAATTCCGGCTTGGAAGGTATCAGTAAAACATGTTGCGAGGATGGAGAATGCACAAACTGTGGTAGTTGATCACAAGAACTTTGATTCTCACGCATCGGACTGAGAATCGACAGAGTCGATGGACTTAAGATCTTTGGGCTTTGATTACTCCCGCTATTCAATGGTAATAATTTCTGAGGCGACATCCTTATTGGCGAACTCTTGAAGAATGGTTCATGAGATAAAACCTCAAAAGTAAGTGGCTTCAGTGTTGGTTTTGATGGTATAGGAGCCTTGATTTCATAAATCGTGATCTCGTCCGACATAGTTAGAGTTCGTGGCATACTGGACATTGTAGAGGTATGATTACCCGAAGTTGGCGATGTAAGGCCACCTCCTGGGGTCTCCGAACTCATGGCGGTGACACAAAACTTACCAACTAGCCAACGATCTAAGTAGCCATCACTAAATTCTGAAATCACAAAGCCAGCCAACTCCTTTCATTCAATCCTGGCGACGAGAATGGTTGTTTACTCTGGAACCACAAAAAATACATAAAAATAACTTGAGCCCTCGTGACTCGTGACCCCTCGAGGTATGGGTGCCTGCCTAACGGTATTTTGAATTGGTACTTAGACTGATACAACTACAGGCAGACAAAAGGAAGTATATACAAAAGAAAATAAGGTAAACAAAGTTAGCATGCGTGTTAGCGGGTGTTGGGCGCAAAATCAGACTTCGACAGTTAACTAAGGCGTTTAATTACTTCGTAATTAAGTTAACAAAGAGTTTGAGTAATTGTTACCTTGTATGTTGAACTTGAATATTTAGATCCATTGAATGGTCAAATCGGAATGATTACTTCCTTCATTTTATTCCAGTTTGTAAGAAATTAATCAGCGTAGAGCCTGTGATGTTGATTCTTTGATGAATTAAATGTTTTTATAATTTGCATATAGTGGTAAACCTGGAACGGAAGGGGGAATTCCTGTAGTGTCTAGTCTACTCAATTAACGTTCAGTTTAGGACCAAAAAAAA
>JABASL010000179.1:0-23929 GCA_019775825.1 Neanura muscorum | reverse complement strand
CTCACCTGTGTAAGCGAGATTCACAATCACAACGATCGGTTCTGGGTTGATTGCGAAGTAAATTAATTCATAATGGCAGGCCCTGCACTGCGTCGTCTAATGACGGAATACAAACGTAAGTCAATTACTACTGGAATGAGTCGTTTCGCAGACGTTTAAGACCATGATACGTTAAAGATCTCAGTTGTGTTCCATATTACGCTTTAATTTTGAATTGATATGTTGATTTTAGAGCTGAGTATTAATTCCCCAGAAGGTATTCTCGCTGGCCCTGTCAATGAAGAGAACTTCTTCGAGTGGGATGCTCTTATCACGTAAAATTCTACTTAAATTATACAGATTTTAGGACTACCTATGAATATATTACACTATAATTTGTCATGTGCAATTTGCCATCGCAATAATTTCTGTAAACCTTTCTCGTACTGATTATATTGCAGGGGTCCTGAAGGGACATGCTTTGATGGTGGTATTTTTCCTGCAAAACTCCATTTTCCGACTGACTACCCTTTGAGTCCTCCCAAAATGATCTTCAAGTGCAACATGTTTCATCCTAACGGTAACTCTCGCAAAAATATCTTACCCAGATTATTGATAAACCAACTCCCGGTACCATTATTTTATTTTGCTTCCAGTCTACGCTGATGGACGCGTTTGCATTTCCATTCTACATGCTCCCGGTGATGATCCTACTGGATACGAGTCTCGTTCAGAGCGTTGGAGCCCAGTACAGTCAGTGGAGAAAATACTCCTGTCCGTAGTGAGTCTATTGGCCGAACCGAATGATGAGAGTCCAGCTAATGTGGATGCTGCCAAGATGTGGCGTGAAAATCGTAAGGAATTTAATGCCCGAGCTGCTAGATTGGTTCGCGACACTTTGGATATCCCATGATCTGAAATTTACGCGATTGGCTCTTAAATTAACAAACGCAATCAAGCGATGGGGTTGAAAAAAAAGGACGTCAAACCCATCATCCATCTTTATGCTCGAGACTTCCTTAAATCAACAAAAAACTCTTCCCGTGCAACCCTAATCGATCTCCAATTAATTTATCACAATTAAATTCATTCTGAATATCAAAGTCAATGACGTTGTAGTTCGCCAGCTTTATTTCCCTACTTCTACGCACACAATAATCTCATACAGTAGTCTATACTGCAAGATCAAGTCCGGGACATTTAAAACCGGTATCTGTACAGCAGAACAGGGAAGAGGCTTACTTAAGCTTGAAATAATGAGTCAATTTCCGACACTAAAAGCCGAAAATATGCAACTGAGAGCCGCGTGTTGAGACAAATAAGAGTGCACTAACGTCATAAAAATAAGTACGAGTTATCCCCTACGTTGTTTTCCTTAATTATGTCTTAGGTTAACTACTGCTATTATCCTCTGGCCTCTAAAAATAAGTCGATGGAGATTCTGCTGTTGCGGGATGCGCATGAGTTAAGTATTGCTAATGATTCGGCGGCGGAGGAGGTTCAAAATAATACTGGGGAGCTTTGAGGTAGTCCACCAAGGGCTTCGGCAGTCCCAACATGTCCACTAGGTCACGGCGTACATTCTTTAGAATTACAAATCTACAAGGACGGAAACAAAAATTGAAACATGAGACTAATGGAACTTGAGTAAATGCGTCACAAATAATTTTACTGTGACTGACCTGGACATGTGCTGGAGAGAGCGTGGGTGTCTGAACCTGTGGTGAAATAAATTGCGTTGCGTGTTAATTTGCCATTCAGACATTTAAAAAATATTTTCAGTGGGTCTGAGTATATTAAAGCATACCGGCTGTAGGGATGGAGAAGTTGGACGCGCATCGGCCCAAGTACAGGTCTCCGGTGGAGAAAGAACAAATATCGACCAGATCTCGAATGAGCAACGGCCTTCTCCACAAAGTCAACGATAGTCGACGCCTTGAATCGTGTCAGCGGCCCAAAACTGAAATTACCCTTGTAATAGAATAAGTAATCAATTAGAAACTTACTGCGGAAAAATCAATGAAACTAATGATTCCTTATAATAATCACTTGGTGCATTTATTGGTAGTCCTCACATGATCATGCTCGATCCGGACATGTCTGATGAGTCCATTGAGTTTAAAAGTCAATGAGAATATGTATCTTGGGTCGCTGCTGTCTCTAACGATAAACGACCCGTCCGGTTCTCCTTGCAATAAATCTTCTGCCCCTTCACTCGCCAGCGGACCCCAATACCAGCCGCACTAAAAAGAGTCATGTTTAAGAATCAGGAGTAATTTTCCCATGCATAAGTTTGACAAGAATTATCAACAATTTTCTTACATCTTTGACTTCCTGGAGACTGGCAGGAACATCGCCAGGCGATAAGCGAACTTCTACACAACGGAATCCCATGGAGGGCTCTTCTTTTTCTTCCGGTAATATTGGAGGAATTGGGAGAGCACGACAAAGTGGAAATTCAGATACAGTGAAAAAGCTTGTGTGTGGTACCCTGAAAAATAGAATTTCTTTAGTTGAATCGATATAAAATAGGAAGCTTTTTATAACTTCCACTTACTGGGTTTGATTTTTGTGAAGTACATTTGAGTTCATGAAGACTTTGTGTTCTCTCGAACGAATTTTACGAAATAAATTAAGGAAAGCAAGCCCCCTCCCCTTCTTCTTTTCTCCAATCATGTCCTTCCCTCCATCACCAGGCTCGTTCACTAATTATTCAAAATCGTAATTTGTCTAATTATTCAAAGAAGTTTGAAGAGTTTTATATTTCAAACGAGGTGAGGCAGTAATTTGCTTTACCATTATTTTGACTAGATTTTCTGTTGGATGGGTCTACCGACTCTCCGTGTGTCCTATGAGACCTAACTATTTCTGCACCGTTCGGAAGGGTCTTATCACCGCAGTTCTCATTGTTATTATTTCTCTCCCGTCTTCGCGTTAGCATCCAATTTCCCCGGGTGTCAGACATTCCATTCCCGAGATTTGAGTCCATACTTAAATGAGTCAACGGAAAACTGCAGACTCGTTCAACGGATTCCTGGCCAAGACCCCGCCTTAATCCTCCAGCGTTTTCTGGAGTTCCTTCAAGAATATGAAGAGAGTGCCGTTTGAACTCTTGCGGTCGCTGGCGATTCGTGGATCGAAGCCTGAGTGGCAAATAACTCTGAATTTGACCTGAGGGTTTGATGGAGTCAATCGGAAGGGAGTAAATATCACATTGAAGAGGCATAGGTTTAGTGTGGACATCCGAGCCAAGGTGCCTTGAACTTCTTGGAGTTTCATCCTTCACTACCACAAACTGAATGTCATCTCCAGAAACACATCGACGTCCAATACCTTCCAACTGCAACTGTTCTCCGCCTCTTGCTGTTCCAGGTGGTGGTAAATATTCCCAGGAACTAGAAGTACTCAGCACACACTCTTCAAATGAACCTGAACACAAAAGAATACATTATTAGGATGTGTAGAACGCAAAAAAATACACACAAATGGATGAAACAGCTTAGTAGTTAGATTTAGCTTTAACAATATTTCAATGCTACATTATTCCCACATTGAATGGGATTTTCAAAAGCTTGGTAATTAATGAATGAGTGGAGTGATGAAAGGGAAGTATTATTATTATTGTTATTTTGTTAGTTAATTTGTGCCAAACCGTGAACCTGTGCTGAGGTTTCCGTCCTTCCGGAAATCGATGACTCTGCAAGCTCCAGCTTCGGGCAAAACAGTGGCAATTACCACAGCCTCACTCACGATTCGAAGAGAAACGCGATCAGCAAAGTCCCAGACACTTTTCCTAATGAATGTCTTGCCGTGATGGTAGCTCTGGATTGGTGGAAGAGTGTGTGGAGTGAGGCCAAAGGTCAAGAGTGGGTCTCCAGGAGAAGGGGTCAAGTCGCGGAAGTCCTGTGGTGGAGCTGGAAGGGGTACGACTAGGGATCCGCTGCTAACGGAGATGGTAGCTGGATTAGAACTAGTGTCAAGGTCTCTGAATTCCAGAGGGGGTGAAATGGACACTAGATCATCATCAGCACTTCTTCGCATAGCCACGGCGACAGACGAAGGTATCTGGATTTATACACTGGAAACAGATGATTTCATAAGAAGGTGAATACGTTTTGAAACTGAACTACTTTCAATTTGGGCAATGATTACTTACCAATGTGCTAAAGGTGTCAAGAGTTCAATTTGAACTGGAATGTAACTGAAAATTACCCCAAAGCATATCCACAGAATGAGATTGTAAGCACTTACAATAATTACTGGAATGCTGGAAGGAAAACCACTTCCTGGAACACTAAATACAAACCACTAACAAAAAACTGTCATAAAACGTTACACTTGGTCACGATCACCTGATTCTGTCCATATCCTTTAGTGTATAAGTTGGGTGGGATTTCCAATCCAAATTCCCCAATTATCCTGAAACTACAAGTTCGTTAACCACAATAACGTAACATTTTTCTTAAGTCATAAACACGAGGACATGAATATAACTAATCTGCAACGAAACAATCAATCCTGTCAGTTATTAATTAGGTCGAGGTAAACAAGAAAAATATCAACTTCAAACTATACATATTTTATTTTGTATTTGTAATGTCCTGCGCAGAATCCAGAGTAGCGGAGCCTCTCGGAAAAGCTCTCGTTAATCTTTCAGTGAGCAAGAACTGTTATGTAGCAGTTAATTAGAAGTTCAACGTTTTTAACTGACAATTGGGATTAAATAATTAAACTGTTTTCCGTCAGAATTGATGGAAATGCCTGGATAAATAACCTGGATCCTTCATAAATGATTAAAAATAGAGATCGATTTCACACATTTTCTAAACTTCTGTAACAAGAGTAATTTTACCTTTGAGATAAACTTTTGGAGCAGCTTTGGACCTCTTTATGGAAATTACTTAAAATTAATAAATTGTACACTACTGGAGATCGAGCAGACTGAATCTTGCGGGCGATGGGGATTCAACTTCGTTGTCGTCGTCAGACTCAGAGTCTGAGCCAGAACTAAGGAGAGGCTGGTTACTAAATCTCCGGTATCTAATCTTTCTAACTAGATCCTCCATTTCTGCATTCTCAACCGGGTCCGCCTCGGCTTCGTCCCTCTCCCCCGGACCAACGGTTTTCGCTTCATCTTCACAGGCTTCCACTACGCCACAAATTGCAATATCATCATCCTCAGTCTCTTCAAATGCTGTGCCACCGGAAACAGCTTCGGCCTTGTTCTTGTCAACGTTGAGTATAACACTAAACGTCATGTTACTGGTTTCACTAGTAACGGCTGTTTCACTAGTAACTTGGTTTTCATACCCATTGGAAGTTAAATTCAAAAACTCGAATTCTTCGTCTTCATCTTCGTCGCTCGAGTTCGGTTCATCTTTGTCTTCGTCGCTCGAGTTCGGTTCATCTTTGTCTTCGTCGCTCGAGTTCGGTTCATCTTCATCCTCTTCATCACTACCGTATTGTATGAAGATAGGCTCGTCAAGCGTAATGACGGGCATCAAGTCCAGGTAAAATTCACTCACAAAGGGACTTTCTTCGTTCTGGATAACCTCACTCGTTTCAGCCCGGAATTCCGACGCTATCAGCTTCTCCAAGATCTATAAAGATAGTAGATTCAGCATACCTTACCAAGAATGTTTTAAATTCTAAAACAAGAAATATCGAGTTTTGCGACTTACACCAATGACTCTAGTGGGTTTGACCTTTCGGTAGACAGTGGGAATGTCAACAGTTCCAAATCCTTTGTAGAAAAGTTTTGCACTGTCAATGTCATTGAATTGTTCGATGTTGACGCCACGCAAGATTCTCATATTTTTCCTGTAAAGCCGGCCCATCTCAGAATCAGCCTGTTCCATATCGTTTGTGCAATTTTCATTTTCAGAAATGTAGATACGAAGGAGAACTAGAAATTTGATCATCGAAGCTGCTTTATTTATGAGGTAGTAAGGAGGTCGAAGGTCCCCCAGAATCAACATTAGAAGGCATTCATAAACGTCCTTGTTTTTCCATCCTGGCTCACTGAGACTGGAAAGAAGAAAAGTGTTGAGTAGGCCTTCCCCTGGACCTTCTTCAAAAATTGTGAATACAGACTTAATGAACTGATAAATTCGAACAGCTAATTCCTCTGCGGCTGAAGCCGTTTCGTTTTTCCTGAAAATTCAACAAGAATATGATATTAATAACAGTGTGCCCTGCGATGTCCTTGCACCCAATAAATTCAGTTAAAAATTGAGATGCTACTCACAACTCTGAAATGAGGGATGTATTTACAAAGTGTTTAAGAATTGTGACGAGTGAGCATTGAAACCGTTGCTCATATGTTCCTGTTGATAAGTCGTATAGCTTCCCAAAGAGTTGAATTTCACGGATTTGATTCAGGAGGAAACTGGAGAAGTGGTGTGCTGTCTTTGGTTTTTCCTGTAGCTTCACAACTTCTCCTCTCAAAAAACTGAAAGAACAAAAAAAAATCTGCAAGAATTCTGCCGAGAGGTCCGTCGGCGTTTAGAATAATTGTATTACTTTTCATAGTCCGTGAGCATGGGAAAGAACAATTCAGCGATTGAATCTCGGCTCAATTTCCAAGCAGCAGCTGTTAGGTTATCCAAACCGATTGAAAAAGAAGACAGCTGAGGAAACGCTACTTTAAATTTTTCGATTTTATAAGAGAAAGTATTCGGGTACGTCAAAGACTCAGACATAGATCTGGACGGAGGAGATATACAATTACCGCCATCATGATTCCGCTTACGTCCAATATTTTCCATCTCGTTCGTATCGTACGGCGCCTGGAAATCTAGAAGATCAAAGGACACATTTTATTCAAAATTAAAAAAAATTGATTTTCTAAACAATAAACAACCTGTTCAAGTGTGTAATTACCTTCTGTCAAGTGTCAAGCAAGACTCAGATCGTTCGATGACCGTTTTCAGTTTTCTGTTTTGGAAGATAAGTAAAACGAAAAACTGGCAAAACCAATCAGTCGAGTCATCTGTTTATGCTCCACTCCAAAAGTCCTTTTCGCGCGTGCTTTGTCTCTTGGCGCGTGAAATCACACTTGTTAGTTTCGAGATAAAAGATGCGCACCCATTCTTGTATAAGCTAAATTTTCTTACCAAATCTAAAATCTGGAATAAAATTTTGAAATTTTCAAGCATAGTTTACGAATTTTGCTTCCGAAGATGTGCTCCCCCTAATAGATTTAGATTTCTAGGGTCATGGATTCCCTGCCCCATTGTCTAGAACTTCAGACAATGGTAGATCTCCGGATTTAATTTTTCAACATTTTGCTTATTCCATAGAAAACATCATTAACTCCAAAAAAAAAAAAGATGATCACAAAGACTCATCTTAAATAATCTAACCAGTGATCTCGTTAATTGTTGAGTTAATTAGCTTCCGTAATTCTCCGGAATTCATATACTACATTTAAACGGGTGTCATAATTACAAATACCGCCGGTTTCAGAAATCTCACAAGTTTTGTGCGTTCCTAAACTAGGCGGGAGGAAATAAGAATTTAAAAGGTAGGCCTTTCGCGCATGGTACCCTACTATGGTACCCTTCCAAAGATTAGAAAATTAGGAATTTGTAGAGAGGGTACCACGGGGAGGGTACCTCCTAAAGTACTTGAGCAGGCCTTTCACCCACGGTACCCTCCTATAGTACCTTCCCAAATATTCTCACAGGTTCTGTGCTTTCCTACACTGGGCGGGATGTATAAGAATTTAAAAGGTAGGCCTTTCGCCCATGGTTCCCTATACTAAATTACCCTCCCAAAAATCAGAAAATTAGGAATTTTGTAGAGAGGGTACCACGGGGAGGGTACCTCCTAAAGTACTTGAGCAGGCCTTTCGCCTATGGTACCCTCCTATGTCCTACAGTACCCTCCCAAAAACTAGAATCATATGTTTGGTTTTGAATTCTTATTTCCTCCCGCCTATAGTTAGGAAAGCACAAAACTTGAGAGATTACTGAAATCGGTGGTATTTGTAATTATACAAACTAGTGCGCATTGGATGTGCATCTGCCTAATTTTATCATTATCATGTAGTTCTTAACAATAACAATAATTCTAAATATTAATTATATAAAATTCAAATAATTAAAGTTGCAATTAATTTATATTTTGGTCAGCGCGATAGTTCAAAATGTGTTATACATAGGGTGCGGATGAATTTGCAGTAAAATATTCAAAATGTAAGCGCCCCAAGAAAATTGATGTGTCAATAACTGCAATTTCCGACCCCCGCCTCCCAGGAAGACATTTCAGCAGTTTACCCCCTGCTCCTCCGTCTCGTCAGAAAACTCGATAGTTTATAAAAGTATAAATCGCAGTTTTATTACTAAAATATTTTTGTAATGAGCCTTAAGCGTAACGACATAACATGATGTAATAATTAGTAAATTCAGCTTTATTTTATACAATAATTAGCAAATTAATACGCCCAGCATAGATAATGATTTCTAGGAATCCTTTTATCAACGCCAGTTGGATGTGTATAGAGTTAACGGCTGGACCGAGGCCCAGTCCTAATAGTAATCCAAAAAATTGTGCTTTTATGCTCTCATTAATGTAACTTGTCGAACTTTTGTTGCTGGCTTTCTTTTAGTCCACTGTACAATAAAATATGACAAGTCCTACGGGTTGCGAAAAGTTTTAGTAGGATTTTGTGAAGTTTTGTGGGATTTTGGCTTCGTTCGAACGCAAAGTGTCAAGTAAGATTAACTAATTTTGTGTCTAGTATTTCGGCGTGTTCGGTGGCAGCATTTATTTTTTTAGTCTTTGACTCAACTGCCGTTGGGACTGACGTCTTCTTTTTTGGACATCTTCTCCAGTCGATCCTGGACTACTAAATCGCTTGGACTCCTCTTCTCTACCTTCCGTAACCTTCGACATGAGAGATAAGGTAAGGCATTCGCTGTACTCATTTCATTAATCAAACAATTACTAGCGCTGGGCTCTTTACGGCGTTTCGGCATTACCATGTATTAGTCCTCCACTAGTGAAGTAGAAATCCTATTTGCCATGCGGTTGAAAAACTAAAATGGCCGGCACGAGGTAATATTACATTCTTATCCAGTGAATTTTTCTGCACGAGAGAAATCGTCCTAATGAATTAATGATAACTATTATCCTGGCATAGCACGGCGCCAACAATCGTTTAACGGCTTGTTGATAAAATTAAGTATTTGGGGAGGGGGTAGCGTTGGATTTTCAGACAAGAATTTTAGAGCTGGAATACGATTTTGCTCATGTCAAATACCGTTTTTTGGTGACTTGTTCATCGTTAATTTTGCGACAGGAAGAGAAAAAGAGATTTTTAGGGTCGTTAAAACCTGCCCCCTCAATGCCGACATTTGACCCTAAACCTTTCTTTAGGGTTAAATCCTAAACTAACTTACGTATACATCATATGTCGGCAATTTTACAGTCTGCGGGGCTGGATTTGAGGTTTCAGCAACCGATTTTTAGCTCGTATAATTGGGAGGTTAAAACTTTTCGTTTCTTGTCAAATATTTGACGGTCAAAAAATAGGCGAACGGTACAATAATCAAGCCTGTCCTATTGTAGCCGCTTATGTCTGTTAAGTTTGTTTAGGGTATGTGCAGCTGACAGTCGTTTAGCTTTTTAGTCGTAGCTCAAAACCTGATCCGTATCGAATAAGCCTTGAGTCACATTCTGAGCCAGCAAAACCGAACAAATTTTCATTTGTAGTTCCAGAGCCACCAGCGCGCAGTCGCACTCGCAGGCCGTTGGCAATGAATTTCCGAGTCCAAAAACTGAAATTCACTGATTATGAGTATTACTGATTAATTTCTTTCTTTTTTCAGTGGCGAAAGAAGCGTATGCGTCGTTTAAAGCGCAAGAGGAGGAAGATGCGTGCAAGGTCCAAATAAGCCTATCTCCCACTGCACTAGCTTATTCTTTCTTAATTATTACCACTTCATGGAACTCATCGCAAAAATGTATACCAAGGTCAGTTTTGGTTTATAATTCTGACATCAAAAGTCAATTCCTTAAGCACTCATCAATTGACAATCATTCTAAACTGTTGTATTGTTTTTTTTTGTACAGGGGATAATGTTAGAATGGGGATGGACGAGAGAGTTCAGCTCATACGCATCTGATGACCACCCGGAGATCTGGTCAAGCCGAACCCTCACCTCAAGCCAACATCCCCTTTCTATGCACTTTGCATTTGAGATCAATAAAGTAGGAAATTTTACTAAGAATTCTGCAGTTGTGTTCGAATTATTGTACTAATATAGAATTTCTTTGGTTGAAATTGAGAGAAAACTGAAAAGTGTTTATTGTATTTCGTACATTTATTTGGAATTGATGAAAGAATGCCAACAGTTTTTTTTTTTTTTTTTACAAAAAGCTTGCGGTGGCTTTGTAGCGACAACGGTCTAAGGGTGGGGAGGGCGTTGGAAGTGGTGATTTCTACCGATTGGGAGTTGGAATTAACAATTAGGGATTCATTTTTTGCGGTGGCTTTGTAGCGACAACGGTCTAAGGGTGGGGAGGGCGTTGGAAGTGGTGATTTCTACCGATTGGGAGTTGGAATTAACAATTAGGGATTCATTATTCAGGGAATTTATCAGTAATTCATACAGCTTCTTCTGTACTCGTCATCATTCACTTCACTCATCCTCCCTCGTCCAGTGTACATTAGTAGTAAAGCCAGATCCATGTACTTGACATGGGGTCAAACGCCTCTATTTGCAGCAATTGGATGCCCTAGGGGCTGCGTCTCTATCGTCAAGTCTTCGCCCTTGACCTTGACCTGCACCAGCTCCTTGTTCCCCTTTCGGTAGTTTCTTTGCTGAAATCAGAAACAAAGCCAGAGTTATTTCAACCGACATCAAGAGAAAGAAACGCCAATCGCATCCGCCAAAGTCTGATTTTTACCAATTGCAAGGAAAATATCCGTAACATTCATGGCTGTTTTTGCGGATGTTTCCATGAACAGGAGTCCATTTTCTTCTGCATACGTGTATGCTTCATCGTGATCTACCATCCGCTTGGCTGAGAGATCTGACTTGTTCCCTGCCAGGGCAATCACGATGGAAGGAGAGGCCTGTCTCTGGAGCTCTTTTACCCAGGTCTTGGCACGGGCAAACGTCTCCTGGAAACATAATCTTATGTCAGTGACCATGACCTTGCTTCATAAAGTTCCGAGGCAGAAGTTGACTTGCCTGATTGGTGATATCGTAGACAACGATGGCTGCCTGTGCCCCTCTGTAGTACATGGGAGCCAGCGAATGATACCTTTCCTGTCCAGCAGTGTCCCAGATTTCAAATTTTACAGTTGTATCATCTAGCATTACCGTCTGTGTTAGGAAGGCAGCTGAAATGTTTTCAATGATGGGTTAGAAAAAAGGAGGCGTCACAATTTAGGCATATTCTGTCCTTCGTGGTTGAAGGTCATGTTTTTGTTACCCCCTATTGTGCTCTCCTGGTATTCATGGAATTGTCCCTTGACAAATCTGAGGACTAAACTGGACTTTCCCACAGCTGATTCGCCCAGAAGCACCAATTTAAACTGGCAAATTTTATTTTGGGTTGATGCTCCGCCGTTGGTTGGCCTCTCTCGCTGTCCTGCACTTCCGCTTGACCCACCTCCTCCAACGCCAGCGCGAGTTGAATTTGAGGACGACATCCTCAGTCTGTTGGTCAATCTAAGAAGGAAAGAACATTGGTCATAACTTTAATCGTCAAATCTTGGAGAAACTTGGATTTAATTGAATTAGCAATCAGGCAGCAAACTCACTAAAAAGAATTGCAGTGCAGATGGGTCAATATTCCAACGAAGGTTACCTACAGTATTGGGCCAGAATTTGTAGTGGAGTAGCTTACGTTGAGACGAATAAGATCCTTGGATAAAATTAAGACACTGCCTTTAGTAAAATGATGATAATTGGGCTGGATATTGACTAAAACTGGACTCTGACTTCTAAATTTCTGACTCACAAAAATCCTCCTACTTATACAATTAACACAGAAAGAAATGAAAGAGAAAACTGACAAGTCAATTTCGACTCGACTGAGTCGACACCAGCAGTTTCGGATAACTTTACCGAATCCTGTATCCTTGAGCCCAATCAGCAGTTGCAATGAGTCATACCCAAGCCCTAAAAATTCCGAACTGCACTGACATCACATGCAATCTTATACAACCAAATTTTTAATATTTTTAGTAGGCAAAATCAGCATGAATTATCAAGTTTCATAATTTAAATTATATAATATTCTGCAGTGAATGCACTAATTTGGGTTGGTTTATTTTGTGTCTGCGTTGTTGCAATTCGATACCAGAATTCCAGTCTTATAAAAAATAAAAATAAAACATGTCAATATTGTGTAAAAACTATATTTAAAAATTTGGCGATTAAGTATTTCAGTTTAAAAAACTCAGGGTTATTTTTAGCAATTTAGTTACACTCCTACACTCTACTGCGGCCGTTGCCGCTTTTCATATTGAGTCCATACATGCTAGTGGGTAATAACTACGCGTAGTTATTAGTATCTGAATAGTCCGTAGCTACGGATTATTCATAGATTGATTGATTGATTTTGGCTTTTTAGCGGCTCAATTATCTTCAGCTGAGCTGATTTCAAAGACATTGAGACGGTTTCACCGGTGGTATCGAGCATTTGCACCAGATACTGATTACGGCATTTTATGTAAAGTAAAGTTTACTAAATGTTGATTTTCTTTTCATTTTTGTCACTTCTTTTAAACAAATTGTGTAGAAATGTAGAATATTAAGCATAATAGGGGTTAATGAGGAATTTAGAATATTTCTTTTTAGTTTACATTAGTATATTTTAGTATGCGAATTGGGTAGACTTGTGCTTGACTGTTGAGTAGCTGAGCCCATTAAATTGAGGATGTCCTTTGGATTTGCCTTTCCTTATTTTTATGAAGAAGAGCGTAAAGTGGACAACGTACTTCCACTGCCATCTCTTGGACGTAAATTCGTTCCCCAAAACAAAAACAATCTAATAGAGAGGACCGTATCAACCCTGTCCATCATGACCCGGGCCAAGGAAGGACGCTAACTAGTTACAATAAGTTCAAAGGTCAAAGAAATCCTGAAAAATCGGTTTCAATGATATGGGATTCTCGGATCATCATAAGGGCCAAAAGCAATGATCCATATAGCAAATTATAGGTATAATGCATGATTTCGACTTTAGGTTTCGTGCCACAGGGATACTTTATGTAATTCACTTCGTATTCTCCAAGGTCATAACTAGCCATTTGGAAGCGTCTTTTAACTTAAGCACTACTAACTTAATTACCATTCATAGCACGGTCTAAAAATAAATCCAGGTTTCGTTTTGCTAATTATAATTAGCTCTTGTCATCTTTCCCATGTTCAATTACCCAATTCAATTGTTTGCAAAAAACAATAGAAGAATTTATGCTCCAATTTTGAAACAATGAAAGGACTTCTACATAGCAGCACCAGCACGACGTTATTGCTTTGCTCTGAAGGATCATCTCATCTCCGTCGTGTTTCGAAGCATCATCTCGCCGCTGACCTTCACGGACAAGATTCATTCAATCGAGACTATTTCCGTGTACGCCCCTCCCTCCGTACTTTGGGTTTCATTGTACAGGGTCAAAAACTGTAACAACCAAAACAGTCGATTTTCCCAAGCCACAGAAATTACCTTGGTTTGGATAGAGGGTTTGGTTATTTTGTAAAACGGGAATTATTTTAGCGAAATGGAATTTGAAGTTTTAAAGATTCGACATACAAAGAAAACGATCATTCAGCAGAAGTTTTCCCTTGACCTTGATTTAAGTTAATTTGAAAAAATCAAGCTTTGTTAATAATTCGACAGTTTCACCTTCTAGTACGACGGTAGCTTTCTTTATGAGGTAATGGGAAGTGTTAGTTGGAAACTAATAGTTGGGAACTGCAGTTTTTCGACGTCCAAAGAACCCACTGAAACAACTCGACTTCTTGGGTTGGAATTCTTGTGTTGGAGGTGCACTCACAGGGGCACGCTGATTGTGACTGGAACTGCGCTTCTGGGTCTTCTCTCGTCTGAGACCACGCTCGTAGTCATTGGCCGCTTTTGGGAGATGCTGGTGCTTCCTAATTGAATCAGAAGGAGGGGGATTCGTAGGTCTGATTTTCCGATGCTTCCCAGTACGCATGCCTGTGGTTTCATCCGGTGGCGTCAAGACACCAGGCGACGATTCCGTAGATCCTTCCAATGGCGACTTGATCTTTCTACGACAGTTCACCCCTTCGTCAAGACTCTGCGGAGAGTGAATGTCAGCAAGGGGGATTGAAACCCCTAGTTGTTGCTTAGAACTGATGAGATCTCGCATTTGACGGAGATCAAACGACAGATCAGCCACCAATTGGTTCATCTGGCTAACCTGTTTCCTGTAATAAGCGGTCATTGAAATGTTGAACAAACCTTGTGGGTATTAAGGAAATTATTGTTTCATACTGGAGTCGATTGTTGTTCTGGCGCAGAATTGCGTTTTCCGTTTGGATAATTTCAACATCGTGACGAAGTGAATCCAAAATTTCATCCTGCGTCTCCTGAATGCATCTCAATGTATCCGCCACGTTCTCAATTTCGCCTTCAACACAGTTAAACTTTTTTCCAACAAGACTCGGCATACTTCCAAGGATTAGTTCCTTGAAAAAAAAAACCATCGTTAATCATTTGTTAAGTTGAATTAATTTGAATTAATGAAGCATTATTACAGGATTATTTCCGGAGTTCTGATTCATCCCTTTCTTGTGATAATTTGTTTCATATCCATCCGAGTCCTCCGTTTCTTCCAAAACTTCAGATTTAAAAATCGGCGTATCGTTGGTTCCTCTATGACAAGCGGACTTACAGTTAGTTTTGGAGGACCGTGTTTTCACTGCCACCGAATTGCTTTCCTCGTCCGGGAAAAAATTTGCCCCCATTCGCTTTCCGAAAGGCGTCTGTTCTCTGGGTGAGTAATTTTGTTCGGAAATTAAATTAGAACGGCTTCTTCGACCGCGTTGACAAGAAGACATTTTGTTACAAAAATGAGAGGAAATTTAGAAGCGGTTCAATTTAGAGTAATTACATGACTGACGACGACGCATTCATGTTATATTTGAGCGATTATTATTGTCGTCCTANCCGCGTTGACAAGAAGACATTTTGTTACAAAAATGAGAGGAAATTTAGAAGCGGTTCAATTTAGAGTAATTACATGACTGACGACGACGCATTCATGTTATATTTGAGCGATTATTATTGTCGTCCTATTTCATCCAACAACAGGAAGAGATTGATTACAAGCGACATTATTTAAAATAGAACGGCAGAAGACTGTCCATGGAAACGGCAGCGAAAAAAAAAAAATCGAATACAGGAAGCTGGACACTGGATAATTTTGGAAACCAAAGCTGCGGATATTCAAAATCCTTAAAATTTGGTTTTTGGCTTTTCTTTTCTGCACTTAAATTCTACAATGAGGTACGTGAAGAGCGTGAGGGCGAGGAGACCCAAGTAAATGTAGATTTTAAGTGTCATGCAGAGCAGAGCAGAATTGACATAAACGATGATAAATCCAATGGAGAGCCAAAGTCCAGCGTTGCTAAAAGCGGCTTCCCGAGTTTCTTGGAAGATCGACCCGTAAATGGCTGTTTAGAAAACGTAAATGTAAGTTAATTATTTCCTGCTGAAACACAAATATCAATGTGAATAAATTTAATATAATAGTAAAAAATGTTGAAGTTACATCGGACTTGTGGAGACCAAACGCCATCCGCCGTGCCCCAGAGAGCAGCGATTATGAAGAAGACATGTTTCTGGTCTGGATTAGGTTCCCAGTAGAGCATTGTAAGGAAACTGGTTGTATTGAGCAAAGCCGCAAATATGAACACCGTAGGTCGTCCAACGTAGGCCACAGCCTTGCCCAGGCAAAGGGACGAAGTCGCGGCGCAGACGCCAAAGGCAGCCATCACAAATCCGATCTGATGAGTTCCCCAGGCACAGGAGACGTAGCTCTGAGAGTTTAACCAGATTAAAGAAGTTTGCAACATTAAAATTTGCAACATTAAAATTTGCAACATTATTTGCAACATTAACGTTTCCAGAAAACAGGTAACGTAACAATTTTTAAACTAAAACAGGCGTAGTCAAAATAATTGATCTTACGAGTGTAAATTCGGCCCCAATAAATCCCTCTTGAATTCCCACCCAAGTGGCAAGGGGTATTAGTAGAAGTTGCTTGGAATTCCTCCAGTGGGCCGCCGTTGCAAATAGCAGCGAATACCACTTGGCAGACTGAAGCTTGCTTTCGTCTTCCCCGTACCTAAGCACACATTCGAACTAAATACGCGTACAATCTGATTTCTTGTTAAAATTTTAATTAACAATTGTTAACATACCTCTTGAGCGAGTCGACACCAACGATTATCACTAAAGCAGCAAGGGCCGAACAAGCAAGAAAAATTCCAATGAGTATTTCCATTTGGTGGCCCGATTCTTCTTTCCCCAGAACGGATTCAGTAGAATTTAATATCGACACATTCTCTTTCAAGAGTGTGAGTGGTTGTGTCTTGGCAGGACAAAAGTTTGCACCACAGTGACTATAATTTGAAAGGTTTGTTCCTGGAACGGCGTTTGAATCACCACTGGACAGAATAAAGGAAGAAATAAGGTTTCCCCACACTTGGGATGAGTGAAAGCAGAGAAAGAAAAATCCGAAGAACCACTGCGACACAACTACTGGATTCAATCCTTTTAGCAGCGCATATTCTTCGGAAATCTACGTATTATGCATTAGGTAATTATAGAATTGCATTGAATTGCATTGGATTTTCATTGTAAACTGACTTTTGTGATGTAGTTTGCCTGAGATGCCCACAGTCCAGCGCCTGAGAAACCAATAAATAGACTTGCTGGAATCAGTGTATAAAAAGAGGGGTGAAACTGCACTGCAATGTAGGTTACATATCCCATAATAGACGCCACCAACGTCCATTTTGTTCTTAGCTTGGCCAAGAAAAATGGAGGAATAAACAGAGAAGAAATTAGAAAGGCGCCGTACAGACACGCCAAAGAATAGACACCCAAGTTACCCTGAAATTCAAAATAAATTGCCTAAGTACTGAAAAAAATTCTAAAATTAAGCATATTTCTAAAAATGTACCTCTGCGTTAACCGAACTCTGGAGGTTTGCGGTTGCCATAAATGCAGTAAATAGAAGTGCAAATGCAACGCCCATCATGAGCAAATTTTTTAATATGCGCCATTGTTCCTTGGGTGTGTAGCTTTGCCTTCGCAGAGTTGCTGAGCCACCTAAGGTCACAGGCGGGGAAAGGGACATTGACCAGGCCTTTGACTCAACTTCGTCCAGTCCAACAATCGATACCTCATTCTTGACTCCCATGGCAGGAATAAATCCACTAAGAAGGACACAAATGTGAAGATTTAAGCAATTATAAGGTGATTGTCGCTCATGGAGCGGCAGCGTTCCTTTTTGTGTCCAACGAAAAGGCTAGAAATCGCAACTTTTTTCCCTTGTATTCTCCACGGCAGAGCAAAAATTATCCTTCGGCAGGGGGGGGCGTAGTGTTTAATATTTAGAGAACGTGCTCCAGAATCTGGATGTAAAATTTCTGAGTTTTGAGACAATTGGATCAGCTTAGATGCAAAATAGTGTGTTCCAGAATCCTTCGAGCGCTGATGCTTACAACAGTTCAACTGAACTGTCATAATGATGGACAACTGCTTTCAGAACAATGGGGAAGGGATGGCAAGAATTATAGCCACAACACTTCCCTTTCTATTTTAAATGCTGTTGGATTCACGTGAAGTTTAGAAAGGCATTAATTTCCTTACCTTTCGAATGATAAATCTGACAGAAATTACCCTTGAAATCCTGGAACAAAAGACACTTTTAATTGAACGAACGATTTAATTGATGAAATAAATGACAATAAAAGTGACGTGTATTCTCAAATTTGTCCAGTTCTTCCAGAATTTGATATCCGAATGCAATACCGTAAGAAACTAGGTAACATGGGAGAGATAACTCGGCTTCTGATTACTTAAATGAACACATTTAGAACCAATTGTGTCAAGTAGGCACATGTCGAAGGATAATTTATTACTTGGCTTCGGCTCTCCTCTGGTTACATTCCAAGTCACATCTCGAGTTGACTTACAGGCTGGAATAGCTGGAAATCATCTCACTTTTGTCTTCCAATTGTCAAGTATTTGGACTGAACAAATGATGAGAAGAGGATTGACCTTGGGTGTCGTTTGACATACACGGAGAACTGAAATGCTCAAAGAATCTCTAATGAATCTCCAGGAATGATAAAATGGAAATGGATGAGCACCCATGCAAAGACGCCACCTTCCTTTTGGATTTACCCATTAATTATGCTAAAAATGAAGCAAAAAAGTGGCTCAACAAAGTTCCATCGCAGTTCTTCTTGGAAAAATCAGAGTTATTAGGATATAGATATGATATGGAAGAGTAATTAAGATTAACCTTTGTCTAACTACTTTCTCGCTTAAGCGCGTCACGTGTGTACCTGTCAATTGTGATTTGTAACAAATATGCTGAATGTGGTGGAAAGCTTTTAGCGGACTTTAACGGTGAATGACTGACATTGACGATCATTGACATCAAAGACGATACAGTGTAAAATCACGGACACACCTAAAGAAAACTATACTCGGAAGCGTGGAAGCTATTTACGGGAAGAAGAAATGGTTTGGTTTCACGGAATCGCTGGTTTACGAAATGTTGGGTAGGGGAGGGCACCCTCTCACATGCAACACTTCATCATCGCATTCAAACGTCGTGTCAATTTCACGCTTCTATACCGATTTACAATAGCTTGCTTTTTCCTTTTCCTACTTAATTAGCAACTAACGGAACTCTAATTAACAAATGAGCGGCTATGTGTACACAATCGCTTAATTTTTCGCCGTTACTTTATGCTCCAACTTACATGGTTAATATTATTGTACTCTTGGTAAAAACTCAAATATTTTTGAAACTATACATCGTTGCGTTCTGGGATTAACTGTTCCACTAATTGTCAAAAATTTCCTAGCGATTCTCATGCTTCATGCTAAAATAGTTTTCTCGAGCGGTTTCCATCCGAATTGCAATACTCCATTTTGAAAAATTTCACTTGCTCTTGTTTCTCTGTTTTTTTGTTCAATAGGCTTCGTAAAGCCATTCTGCAATTAATAATCAGCGTTCAGTAGTTTCAGTAGAATTTTCGGACGACTGTCAGGTGCGGAAGCGGCTCAAGTGCAAGGCTTCGCCCTTGTTCCTGAGATGCTTCCGCCCGAATGGCTGATTTCCGTGATTTTCTGATACGATTTACAGTTCTACCGGACCGCCTTATAATCAGATACCTCAAATTGTTCACTCTGAACAATTTTGAGGCACCTATTTGTTTACGTTGTAAAGAATTTGAAAAAAGTTTGAATTTTTTTGCCTTTTACGTATTCATTTTTACCCGAACCAAGAACCAAGCAAATGATCTGCTGCATGGTGCGGGCCACGGGTCAGTTCTCTGACAAAAAGAATTTGAATCTGAAGGAGCAAAGAGGGAGACGACCTCAACTGAGAGCCAATGAAGGTTTCAAGAAATTTTGACCCGTAGGACTGAAAACTCTGAATCGACACTTCCAACTTTCACTTCCGATTGAGAAACGGTGCTTGAAACTACTAGTATCTTTTGAAAATAATAAGCAATAAGGGACCCCTCTTGACCTTGTCCTGTGAGTGACCTTGATTTTGTACGATAGCTTCATTCATTCCTGTGACCTTCTATTCTCTATTGCCTGTCGCTCCCAAATACTAGATTCCAATTTCTTGGCGCTTTATGCTCGGAAACTAGTTTTGAAAGCTTGAGTGAACAATTTACTTCTTGGCTTGACATTTAGTACTTCTCTTTCACTTATTTGATTGTATTGGTGCTCATAAATGTTTGATTATTCTAAATTATTTTAATTTTAGGTAATTATCTCTTGGATTTTAAGAGACAGTTCCTTACTGCAGGTATGAAGAAATATTTAGACTGTTTGCTCTTAATTTGAATTCCTGTAGAGGAAGAGAATATAACCCGTGTGCGGATTGGTGTCTGACGCCAAGTGCTAAGTTTCAACTGCCGAAGTTTAAATTATTTTAATTTTAGGTAATTTCTCTTGGATTTTAAGGGACAGTTCCTTATTGCAGGTATGAAGAAATATTTTGACTGTTTGCTCTTAATTTGAATTCCTGTAGAGGAAGGGAATATAAGCCGTGTGCGGATTGGTGTCTGACGCCAAGTGCTAAGTTTCAACTGCCGAAGTTTTGTTTGTGGATGCTGAGAGTGGAGGCACTTAAGGATCTCATCATCACTTGAATAACTTCCTGGATGAATAGGATCGGACAGGGAAATGAGGGACGAGGGAAGTGAACTTGTTTATTTACTTTCTCGTGGATCCAATTCCACTCCCGACATGAGCCATACTTTCTTTATCTTTCCCTTCCTTCGTACAAGCTAACCTCCACGAAACTGGTTTCACTCTGCAGGGCAATAGTTGATTGATGCTAATTTTCTATTGAATTCAGTTGTTGGTCTCTGTTTAATTTGGCAAGTACCTCAAGGTCTTGTGGATCATAAAAGTTTTGGCGAATAGAGATTTGGCACCTTCGACACGAATCAAGGTAAAAACCAAGCCCACATTCAAAAAGCGGACATGGTGGATCGTGAATGAGGGGGCTGCGGAGTAAAGTCATAAAAAGTATCCAATTGGTTTATGACCTCATGTTGTAGGAACTGGGATTAGAGATTCAATTTGACAACTGTTGTTTCATTTCCTGACTTTGTAGCCATGTCTCCGGTTTGTTCGTTTCTGTCATAAGAGTTGTCCCGCTGGAACCAACTGGGCAACTTTCCACCACATTTCTTGACGTTGTGTCGTTTATGCCTCTGTGCCTTTTTGTTCTTGTCATTTGAATTGGCCCGCTGTAACCAACTGGCGCTGGAACCAGGCTTGGAAAACTTTCCACCACGCCACTCTGAGACCGACTCTCTTTCTCCGGATCGGGAATTCTAGACTAGGCTCCTACCAACAAATTGGAAAGGCTCAGTTCAGTTGCGGACTTAGAACGCTCTACATCTCGAATAAAAAGGTTACAATCCTTCAATCAAATTGTTCAATCCAAATCATTACATCAAATTCAAAAACTTATCTCTGAAATGCCAGAGTCTGGAGGTGAAGGAGGTAAGACATGTTTCTTTTCTTAAATCAAAGTTATTCAGTACAGATAGGTTTGGAGAAAGTCTTGGAGTAAATTGAGCTTTCTGGGACTGACAATGAGCTTGAATTGAGTTTGGGGATTTATGAAAGTTTGGCAATGGAATTTAAAATTGGTTTTAGTGGGACTCGACTTGAGATTAGAGCTAGAACCTACCCTTTAGCCTGCCCTCGTGCTTGAGCCCCCTCGCGTGACGAGTTCAAGGGAAAGAATATTAGGGAAATCAACCACTTTCACTCCGTTCGCCCTTGTTCCAGCTTCTTTTCCAACTGTTGCAAAAAAAATTGTTTTACAACAGTTATTTCTCGAAATTTGTGCACAATAAAAGCTCCTAAATTCAGGTCGATGCTCAACACTAGAATTACGTAGTCAAATGACAGGGCTCAAAGGGTTACCGGACCTACGGGGTCAACCCATGGGTCTTACAGTCCAACACGGCGTACAGCAAACAGTCAAATGACAGGGCTCAAAGGGTTACGGACCTACGGGGTCAACCCATGGGTCTTACCTCTTACAGTCCAACACGGCGTACAGCAAACAACTCGAGGTTCATTAGCTTTCCAGAGATTTCATTCCGCAAGGGACACGTCCTTAGATCGTTCAATCAGAAATCTACAGTCAAACCTCTGTAAAATTTACTAAATTTCATTGACAAAAATTTAAGAAATACAGGGTGTCACAAAAGTCCGCACTACCCCCACAGCCCAAACTACGTAACCTAAAATTAAGTATCATGTACCAAATTCAGTGTATGTTCAATTCTAGTCTCTCCTAAAAAAAATTAGCCCGATACTCCAGCGCGTTTACGGATAAAACGTATTTTACTTCTAAAATAATGAAAAACGGCGTTTACGTATGAAATGCATTAAGAATCTCAAACACATTTCTTGTCAATTTTTCATTACAGAAACGCGCATACTCAATCATTCAAATTTTTGTCTCTGACTCACAAATAAACAATCTTACAAATCAATAAATTTAAAAAAAAAATTATGTCAACGAAAAGTTGAGAAGAAATGTCTTTGAGTTTCTTGATGCAAACCCTATTTTTTAATTTTTTTTAAAGTAAATTAAGTTTTATCTGTAAACGCGTTGGCGTATCGGGCTAATTTTTTTTTGAAAGACCACAATTGAGTATGCGGTCAGTTTGGTATATGATACTTAATTTTTTGTTACGTAGTTTGGGCTTTAGGGGGTAGTCCGGAGTCCGGACTTATGTGACACCCTGTACATACAATTCGGTTCGTCTAGAGAACTCAGAATGCAGAACCTTTAGAGAATGATTTTAAAAAAAAGATTCTTTGAGAATCCTTCAAGAAAAAATTGGATCTACATTACGCCAACGGTTTTTTTTTGCAAAGGTGTGTTGTTTCAGCTGGAGTAGAAGATATGTATTAAAAAAAATATCTTGTTTTGCGTCGTTTTTTCTGCATCCTTTCTTTTTGATCAGTGAAGACAATGACGCCATTTCTGTCACAAACAACTCTTCAGCAGCAGAAGAGCAGAAAAGAAATTTTCGAAGCACCTTTTTGAATTACTACCCTGAAATGTGAATACAAGCAGAAAATAATGGGGGAAAGAAAGTTTATTGTCAAAGTGGCACTTTGAATGAATTGAATGAAAATGTTGACTATAAGAACTTGGCATTAAGGTAGATTGCCAATCCATTTGTGAAAAATGAATTGAAATGTGTGTGTTGTGTAGTATGACAATATAAATAAAAGTGAGAGTGTGACATTTGGTGCTAAAAATTTATGCTAAGAATAGACATAAAGTCAATTGCACTCACAGTGTGTCAGTGACTATTAACTAGAGGAAAGCTTTGTGAAATTCATTTTACTGATCGAATTTTCGATATAAATTCTATTGTATTTTTAAAGGTTAAAAAACAATCGTTGAATATTTTATATCAAAATATTCAAAATATAAACTCAATTATTTCAAATTGGACGTTTGGATCCGGAACCATTCTTAAAAATTGGGAATATTTTTTTTTACAAGTTGAAATCCGTTTTTTTTACAAGTTGAAATCCGTTTTTTTTTACAAGTTGAAATCCGTTTTTTTTTACAAGTTGAAATCCGTTTTTTTACAAGTTGAGCATTTTCCACGGGAAGGTTTCTTTTTACAAGTTGAAGTTTTGTACAACATTTTTAGGGTTTAGGGTTGAGTTTAGGTTTTGGCTTAGGTTTAGTATTAGGTTTAGTTTAGGTTCATTTAAATTTAACCCTAAACCCTGGAAGTGTTGTAAAAAAAAGTTCAACTTGTAAAAAGAATCCTTTCCGTGGAAAATGCTCAACTTGTAAAAACAAAACGGATTTCAACTTGTAAAAAAATACACCCTTAAAAATACTGGAATGCAGTTTAGGAGGAATAGGAGCCGGAAGTAACGAAATATCATTGGAATTTTTGTGGGATCAAATGTGAAAGTCGGCGTTCAGGGCGAAACGCAGGTTTGCCATGAATTTACGAAATTCTTGAATGTAACCTCAACCTCACTACTGTCACAACAGATCAAATAATTCCTAATTGGATATTCAAATGCGGTCAATTTAGGTCATAAATTTTAAATATGCATCCCAGAAAAGGCGAGGTATCTCACCGTTTTTGCTATGGCTAACGGATGTTCTAGAACAACCCCAACGCCTCCA
>JABASL010000178.1:0-23943 GCA_019775825.1 Neanura muscorum | reverse complement strand
AACTTACATGAAACTTTTACCGAAGCCGGCCGTGACTCTAGCTCAGTACTTCCGCAGCCAAAATGTGACCCTAATTGTCTAAACATTTTAATTTAACGTTAATTATATTAACGTTATTATAACTTTATTTTAACTTTGTACATTTTCACAACTAATGAATGCGATTCCTGAATTTTCAGACTCACGAATTCCATGATCTCTGCATCTTTGCTGCTTTGAGCATGTCTAAAATTCATGGTCCCAACATGATGGACAACATGAAGCATCTTTTTGATGAAGCCTTGAAAAGTACAAATTCTAATGCGTTTGCAACTTCACTCCTTATCTGTCTAGGGTTTATTCGGGTACGTCAAATTTAAAAAAAAAACACTTCGAGTAAATGTTCGGCATTATAATTTGGCTAATTTTAATACATTGAATTTTTGTATCGATAGTCTGAAAAGGCAGAGTCTTCTACCTCCCTCATTTGCAAACCAACGGAGAAAACGATCCAAGCATTGACACAATACTTACGAACTGGCGGTGTGCCCGTCACAGTTTTTAACTGCATCCATCTTTTCGTTTCTCAACAGTAATTTCTTTTACTCTAATTTCGATGAATCAAGTTTTTAATTATTTGGAAATTAATTATTTATCAATTTCAATTCCAGGATCTCTCCTACTGTCAATAGTTTTCATACTCTGAATTCTGAATATCAAAATCTTTTGGGTGTCATCAGGACCCGTATGGACGGAATCACTCTGTACTAACAAGCTTATATTTGAACTACAGTTTTTGCTTATTATTTTGCTAATACTTATTTTAATTCTGCATTAGTTAAATTTTGTTCCCGAGGACCAAGATAATTGAGAAACGGCTGAAACTTTGAACGATTAAAAAAGCAACCGTTCTCAATGAGAAACTAGAATTACGAATCAAGAAACGATATCCGTTTGTTGCAATTCCGATAATTACGACAATATTTTGATAATTATATTTAAGGTTGTTGTACTAACAAGCTTATATTTGAACTACAGTTTTTGCTTAATATTTTGCTAATACTTATTTTAATTCTGCATTACTTAAATTTTGTTCCCGAGGACCAAGATAATTGAGAAACGGCTGAAACTTGGAACGATTAAAAATGCAACTGTTCTCAATGAGAAACTAGAATTACGAATCAAGAAACGATATCCGTTTGTTGCAATTCCGATAATTACGACAATATTTTGATAATTATATTTAAGGTTGTGCTTGTGCAATTTATAAGTTCCCCTTGATTGTTTGAGAATGACCCTTGACCTTTGATTTTCATGAATAGTTGGACAGCAGGAGTTTTCAGTTTCTTGGTTTTCGTGACTTGGTTTCATTTGGATAAGATTCGTTGCATTTTCCTTCTGCTTGGGATTGGTCCATTTCGAAATCTGTTAAAGTGGGAAAGGGTGTTTTGGGCGGTCTGGAAGTCTGAACATTATGCTCTTCCAACGGTCAACGAATTCTTCATCTGAATTCCAGTAGGATGTCAACAACATTTTACTGTCTGTCAAGTCTCAATTATTGTTTCGTGTTATTTGATTAATTAATTAAATCTCAAAGAGCAGTAGAAATGGATAACAGGGTAGACGGAGGAGCTGAAGCTGATGCTGAAACCACTGAAATAACTACAGGGCTCAACAAAGTGACTTATAAAGCTACAAAACTGGTAAGTCTTAGCGAATGTCATATCAATATTGTCAATTGTTTAAGCAATGGAGGCTGACCTTGTGACCTTCACCTTACCTTTTATGAAGTCTTGATATAACGTGCTAAAAACGGGAGTAACGTGAACGTGAGCATTCGAGCAAACAGTGTGTGTAATTGTTTTTCAGTGGCTAGAAGTACTAGAAACTTTTCGGAGCGGAGTGCAACTTGGCAAGCATCGATCTTTACTGCGACAGTACGAGAACTGTTTCGTTGCGAATNGTAATTGTTTTTCAGTGGCTAGAAGTACTAGAAACTTTTCGGAGCGGAGTGCAACTTGGCAAGCATCGATCTTTACTGCGACAGTACGAGAACTGTTTCGTTGCGAATGCTGCGGTGACATGGTTTAATTCTGAGTTAAAGAAGAAGTTCGATGCAGCAATCACGAGACAACAAACGGTTCATCTCCTTCAGAAATTTTATAAGGCCGGTGTATTCACTGCAGTGACAAATCAAGGGACTTTCAATGGAAATAAATCTGCCAAAACCAAGGAGACTGACTTCAAAGATAATCGAAGATTATACAAGTACGGTCCGATTCCATATTGAAGTTGATGCTTACCTCGTACAGATTTTTTAATCTAAACTTCGTAAAGACTCACAATTTCTATGTACGTCTAGGCTTGTAAAGTACCATCCTATTGAAGCCAAAGATGAGCCAAATTCGCAACTCCAAACAAGTGCATCAAATTCTAAAGATGTTAGGAATGACTATTATGTTATCATTAATCAGCTTTCGACAGACCAAATTTTTGAAATATGGAAAAACGCTTTCGTGGAGAGGTAAGTTTTCGAAGGCTGAATGCATTCCACTCTACGTTGCCTTCAGTTTACAGAATTTTTTTTTAATTAATTAAATATAGTTTAGTATATTTGTTTGTCTCAGATTTGTTCAAGTTGTGGGGTACAACGTATTCACAACATTTCTTAAGCCAGGAGTTGTAAATGGTCAAAGCATCAAGCATAATATGACCAAGATTTTCTTCCAATGGAATTGTCGTAGTATCTCCTGTTGACGATTTGCCAGGTTGGATTATTAATGCAATGAAGTGTGTCACCCGACGTAAGAAAATTAATTGATTATTGAATGGTTTAAAGGGATTAATTTGTTGTTTCATTTGAAATTGATTAACGAAATCTATCTTGCAGCAACTTGATGTTCTCTATATTTTGTTCTGCCTATTCAAGGAACAAACGATGGCGAATACCAGCACACCAGTTATCCTGGATTCGAAAACGATGTTTTCGGCTTGATTCGTGACTACTTCAATTCATTCAAAGCTAATGCTCCGCTTCTCACCTTTGATTTGCATGACGCGTTCATTACTACGTTTGTCAGAGCTGCACTCTTCAATGGACAGGATCACAATAGTTTGACGACTGTGGGTAAAAAGTCATGTGGAAATGCTTCCAAAAATGCCTGGATCGACCGCCAGCATCGCTTTGTTCAAGAACAATACCCTTTTAGCGTATCAGATTCGACAGAAAATTTACTTCTTGATATGTTAACACCAAGCCCCAAAAAAGTTCATATTGGAAGTTCTATTCGCGATGATGGTGTGGTGAAAAAAGGGAATTCAAGACCTCCAAGGAGTTTGGAAACCATTCATTCTCCAGGAAATGATTTGGATGACATTATTGCAGTGGAACCGATGCCCAAACAATCATACAACATTGAAAAATACAAACTATTACCTTCAACGCAGAAGAAAACACAGGAGCCAATTTTTCTGGAAACTGCGTTCACAAGTGAACGTAGTCCAATCACGCGTGTTATTTCTAAAGCAGAAATTGAATGTAGCCTTGGTGCTTTGCGAAGACCAAGTTCGTTGAGGGTTGGTGACGCCAATTCTGCTGAGAATTTTGTTTTTGAGAATCCACATCTTGTTCTCAGTCCTGCTGATATGGTGAATCATCCTAAGTATTCCCGAATTTTGGGCGCAACAGAACTTAAAGCTACAATGTCCAAGGTCCCGTCAAATACGTCATTCGAAGCTGCGCTTAAAGCACCCTGTGCAACCGCTGATCCAATTGAGACCGAATTTACTCGCTCATTAGATCCTCAGATTTTATTAAATACGAACCGTCCAGTACCAATGACGCCTCCAACTCGCCGTCCATTCAGGAGTCAATCCGCAGCCAATTTGAGTGATGCTAATCAAGATCGAAGTAATGGATATGTTCCACCATTACCGGCAGGCAGTCGTGCAAGTGTTGATCTCGGTGACGAGGGATTTCGACAATTTTTGCTCAAAAAGTTTGCGAATTCGCCAAGTCGAAGTGCTCAAAAAACTGTGAAGCAACTGTCAGCCGCGAAGGTGAAATCTGCGTGTAAGTTGTTCACAATTTCGTACCAATCCTTCATAATTTTCCTACACTAAATTGTCTTTATTGTGTTATCTTGAAGGTGTTATGAGTCCCGAGGGAAAGCGGTTTGCAATTGTATCATTCAGACTTCTAACCTTGCTTCTTCCGCCCCAAAATCGTCGTTATCTTCATTTGTTACTCCAATTTATGGCTAAGATTGCCGGTAGTCAGCGATTTATGCTTGATGTCGCCAACACCACTCGAAGAATCGTGAGTTGTTTTACTTTCAAATGGTAGCGACTAACATTCAGATTTGAGATTTTCAAAGTTAGGAGTTACGAATTCCGTGCCGAATTTAATTCGACACGGAAACCGAATTAAATTTCAGTTCCTGGTACTTTAATTTTCAGGTTATCAATGAATTTTCCCGAGCGATTTTGGGATGTCTGGTGGAGAAGGAATATGATCAATACTTAGCGCACCAAATCGTGACTTTTCTAATGGATAATAACCAAGAGGTATTTGACGTAACCCAGGAGGCGTCGTTAAAAAAGGCAGCAGAGGATCAAATCTCGGAACAACAAATCGAGAAGGTGGGCAATTTCATCGAAGCACGACATTTTGGCGTAATTAGAAATAACACTAAATTTAAGTTCTTGAACTCAAAGGTGCCAATGGCTGTCACTGGACGGAAAGATAAATTTGATGATGAAGAAGAGGACAAAGAGAATAGTGCAAACCCTAAATTCGCCTGTCATAAAGTATCGCTCGACGAGTATGAAGCACAGCGTCTTCTTGGTGGCACCGCACAATCACTACGGGAATTACTATTAGCATGCGATACAATCGACGACGCTAAAGAGAGGAAGCGTCAACTCAAAAAGGTTTGTCCGGTACAAGAGCGCATCACCGGCAATTTTGGGTCGTTTAAAACATTTTAGTTGTATCATTTTAGTTTCGAAAGGAGTATCCTCATATCTATGCTGAAAAGTACGGAGAAACTGAAAACTCTGAGATAGAATCAAGCAATGAAGTGGAAAAAGAAATCTCGAACCCTCGTAAGGGAAATCGAATCTTTCGGGCTCTTTTTTAAACAAACCCTTTAAATCGACAATAATTCGCTAAGCCGTCTTTTATACCTGCGAATTTTAGCAATTAATTTACAAGACTAATAACTCTTAGTTCAAAGGTGAATCTTTTAATCAACTGTGGCAATAATGTTTGACTACTATTTTCAAACTTTTGTATTTTAATTAATTTCTCGATCCGTACAAATCAACTCCTGACAATCCTCACCATTATTTTCATTCCACAATCAATTTGAGAGTCAGAGATCGTAGGCTAGTTAAATATGAGTTGTAATGTTAAATTGTTTTTGTTATAATGTCCAATTTATTAAGAAATTATTTAATATTTTTTCTCAATGAATGAAATTTCTCAATGAATTATAATAATTATAATGGTTATTAACTTTCGATTCGGCCTCACTGCAAATATTCGAGTAAATTAATCTTTTCAGTGGTATCTCAACAGTTCCGCGCTTTTACCAATCTACAAATCTGATTGAACTTACAACAAAAGGTCTGAACTTCGATTATTTTAGTTAATTTTTAATTTTACAACTTCTCTCAAGCATGTTAAGATGAGATATGTTTCGTTTTGGCAGGAATTGCTCAACTTAACGCAGTGGTGGATGTTAGAGATTTGCTCATATTTCAACGGTTACGGTATGTTAGACGACAGGATCACGGTGCTCTGCGTCGGTAATTCCACAGTCCTTCAGAATGGCGCCGTAGTGTAACGAAAGCGCGTGCATGTGCTTTATTTGCGTTTATTTGGACACTCCGTGTAGTAAACAACAAGGGACGCCTGACTGAACGAAAGGAAAAGTTTAAAGTAAAGGCGTGGTGGAATTTTACGATTTGTGAATTCTCAGATTTTGGCAAAAGATAAATTAAAACTTTTGCTTTTGTTTAGGGGTGCGTTGTTATCCTCATGCTAAACAAATCATCAACCCAAAAGAACAATTTTGATATCTATGAAGTTTGTGGGATTGAGTTTTAAGTGAGATTTTTTGGTAATAATTTGCAATAGATTCATTCTGGGAGTAGTTGACAAGAAGTTGAAGTGGGAAAGGGAAGCTAGAATTTCAAGTTTTGCACAACGTTTTTTTGTTAACAAAAGAAAATTATTGATGAACACTGTAAAATGGAAGTGACCTTGATTTTCGTTTTCATTTCCATGAAATTGAAACTACACAGTTTTCAGTTGTGTGAACAAAGTGAGATCAAAGTCTTCGTGTAGCGTCTTTTAAAGTAAAAAACAATAGGAAATAAAACTTTTGTTTTCCACACTCCAAGATTTCAAGGGTCTTAAGTTGTAAATTTTACTACGAAATTGTGGAATTTGTGTCGCTAGTCACTACCTGGAAATTTGCAGTTTACTAGCTCCCTCAAATAATTATTACTGCCATATTTTAACTCATACGATGAAATTCAATTTTTAGTCGATTCAAAATTGATTTTTTTTTTGTAAACGGCAATGAAAGCATAGTTCAATAAGTTCTAAATCCATTTTAGTGTTAGTTGCTTAAACTGTCCAAAATGCAGTTAACGTCGAAATTTCGGTGGTCCTTTTGCTGTTGTATGAGTCGTCGGAGCGGAACGTTAATTGTGGGAATTATTGACATTGTAAGTTACATTTTTACATTCGTATTTCGTGCAAAGTCTCTTCTGACCTTTGACCAGAAAAATTTATGAAAAAAGTTTTGTTTGAAGATTTTAGGCATTCTCTGCGTTTTGTCTACTGTTGCATTGTTGGCTCAGAATCTAACGGAACAAGCTGCTTTGGATGAAATAGAAATAATTGAAGAGAAGGCCATCAACTTACAACAATTAATTGCAGGTATACTTTGAAATAGTTTAGAGTTTGACCTTCCAAACTATTTTTAGAGGGTCAACAACACAAGTTCAGATAAGAAAAATAACTTCCTTGTTTTTTGTTACAGGGTTTGTACTAGTAGTATTTGCCTGTGGGATTCCAGCGCTCTTTACATTGGTCACTGGAATTGTGGCTATCGTTGCAACTTCTAGCGTAAGCAGCTTCCCCGGAAACACCTACCTAATCCGTCGGGTTCCTACGGTCTTCCTAATTTTGATAATTTTAAAGCAACGGATAGACGAAGCGCAGCATGCGTTACTCCAAATCTCATTTGGCTTCGCTTCAAATTAAAAAAAATTCTGAGTTTTGAAGACATTTTGTTTTTATTTACAGAAAAATCCATGCTTCTCGGCTTATTCCGTAGCCCTCAACTTCTTACTCGTCATTGGTCTAAGCGGAACAACCATTTTTCTTTTCGTTCTGGGCCTGCGCACATCACTTCTAATCGTTTACTGCGTAGCGACAGCGCTTCAAATCTACTTTGCCCTGATACTCTTCCATTTTTACAAACTACAGGAACGATTTCATCTACGGAGAAAAAGTGAGGAAGAACTGACTGGTAGTGGATCTGGGGAAGAAGCAAGGAAATTAGCCTCTGCAGAGCCCGTGGCCTTTTAGACTACAATTCTTCAACCTCTTGCAGGGTTAACAGTAGGAGTTCTACCAAATTCAAATTAACCGAACCATTTTTTATTATTTTGAAACATTTTACCAACCGAAATAAAGCCAGTTTTTATTTTTATAACATCCTTCTATGGATCTCGAAAAGGTATATAAATAATATAAATAATAATATCTAATTTTACAGATCTAAGCTTAATTCGATTAGTTGTTTAGGAGAGGCGTCCTGTCCACTTCCTCAGTTTTGTCAGAGATGAAATCGGATTCTGGTGCTTGACGAACAGAATTTTGTTGGAATTGGTAGTCTCCGAATTCAGTTTTTTGCATTTCCAGAAGGTCAAATGAGTCCGGAAGATGCTCTTCAGGACCTTCATTCGATTCTGGAATTGCTGGAATCCATTCCGCTGTACTACTGCTTCCATTTATCTGACGCTTCGATCTTGTGCGCTCAAATCCAGCTGTGATTGCATGGCCTATTTTGCTCAGTCTTGGCAATTTGGCCCATGACCCTGAATTTTGTAATTGACTTTCACGACTGGGTGACCCGAAATGGATAACAAATGTCAACGAGCTAAAAACGAGAACTCTTGCGTCCATACCTTTTGGGCTCACTGAATTCGTGACACCTTTTTTTGTGCAAGAACAGCCTGTGACCTTTGTGTACTAAAAATGAAAGAACGACAAAATTTGCAGACCCACTTAAATTTTTATTAACTATAAAATAATGATAATAGCCTAATAACTAAAAATAACTAAAACGTTGTAATGATAAACAGTTTCGTTCTTTGGTAGCTTGATATGTAAACTTTGTCGGACTTTTTCTCACTTTTCTCTTGTAATACAAAGCTGCGCTAATAATTTGTTCATAATTAATTGATGATTATATTGACTAATTTAATTAATGTTGGTTGTAGGAATTGATATATGCTGCCACTTTCTCAACTGCTGGGAAGTCAATAAAGGAACGATGATTTCCCTCTACGTCGTGAATATTTACTTTCTGTTTGCAGACTTTGGAAAGACTGTAGTCTTCACCTAGGATTTGAGCCGTTCGTGTTCCAAGGGCCTTGATTAGGACGACCTTGCCTTCGTATGTTGTTTTTGGTTCATACTTGTCAACAATTACGAGCTTCTTGTAAAATGACAGGGCAGCATCCTTGATGTCATCGGATGAGGCACTGGGCAAAGTTGATTTGAGAATTTGTGTTGTCATTTCCAGTCTTTCGTTGAGTGATGTCAATTTGAGCATTTCCTTTCGGACCTGGACGGAAAAATAGATTTGAATTAAATTAAAATTGACAAAAAATTTCAGACAATAGATTTCATAATTTTAAACTTCAGCGTAAACTTGAATCTATGAAGGAATTTCAATCGCTTCCGACGATATTGAAGGTGTATATTGAAGCTATGTTAAATTTGAGCTCGTCAGATTTCAAATTGAAGAATTTATCCTCGCTTGAATCTCTGAGTTAAAATTGCAATTCTTTAGAAACAAAAATTTGAAAGTCGAAACGTGAACTTTAGGGAAACCGTTTGAACTTTTCCACTAACTCGGACATTGAATTCGAAAATACGATTTCGTGCTTTTGAGTAATAAAAATTGTAGATTGAAAATTGAATTTACCTTGATATATTCAAATGAGAGAAATTGCATAAGGAATGTCAGAAACGCGTCTGTCTCGTTCTCGGCTGTTGTACCGGTGTGATTTGATTTATATTCTGAAGTTTGCACGCTAAAATAAATAAAAATTAATTAGTAATTTAATGTAAATTGAATGGAAAATGTAAATTCCAACAACGATTTAATTTTTGCAATAAAACGCTTCATACCTCACGTATTTATGAGATCCATCAAGGAATATCAGATTCTTGACTGAATTCTTATTTTCCTTCTCCAATTGAATTGACATTTCAAGAGCCACGGTGCAGCCATAGGAGTAACCCGCCAACGTCCATGGTCCTGTCGCTTGAACTGTCTTAATTTGTTTGATATAGAACTTGGCAAGAGCTTCAACTGAAGTTAGATCTGCCTCCTTCACACATTGTACTCCATAGATTGGATTTTCTACTTTGGACGCAAGTTTTTCAAGAGAGATGACAACTCCTTCGATTGGGTGAACAATAAAGATGGTATCTTTGCCCTTTAACCCTTCGTTCAATTTGACAATTGGATTTTTTGGCATGAGTTCTTGTAGGAACAGTTTAATTTGGTTGGCTGATTCGTCATTGATGTCAATCATTTCTGGTTCTGAGCGGTTAGAACTACGGCGGGATGCGATTTCTTCAGCAGTTGGAGCATCAGCATCTCCGGCGTCAATTTCCTTCAAGCGATTCAATGTCAGTTGTCGGATTTCTTGCATTGAAAGGACGAGGTCATAGTCTCGCTCAAGAGCTTGCTTGACTTCGACACCCATGAGAGAGTCCATGCCAAGTTCAGCCAGATTTGCGGCGCCATTGACATTGGAGACATCCTTCATTCCCAAAATGTGGGCGACGGCTTCAACGAGCGTTGTTTTCTTGCCACCTTCCTTTCGTCCACCGGATTTATCAGCAAGGACCATTGAGGCGACTGTGGGTTTGGTCTGTTGGAGGAAAATGTCAAGGGCGGCTAAGCATGATGGAATGCGTTGGGGTAGAGTTCCTCCAACCACGGTTTCGTTACCACCCATGTGATCTGAGACAACTCCGACATCACCAATGGCACCTGCAAATGTAATGAAAAATTTAATTTCTGTAAATTATTAACCGCTGAAGCGAACGGCGTTATTAAAACCGTTGGGTTATTTTGCAGTATTTATTTTGAAATATCCTTACCCCATTGAATGCTAAGAGCTGGAAGGCCATCCTTGCGTCTTTGTTCACAAATTCTTTCCATGGCAGAGTTGGCAAGACCATAGTTAGATTGTCCAGCATTTCCTCGTCCGCATGACACACTGGAGAATACGACAAATTGATCCAATTTTGGACAGAGCGTGCGCGTCACTGCATCAAGGTGGAATGTGCTGTTGACCTTTGGTGTGACGACAGTCTTGAAGTTTTCAATAGTTTGGTTTTCAATGAATCCGTCTTTGAGAACCTAAAAAAATTATTAAAATATAAATTATAGTTTTTATTTTCTAAAAAATTAAAAAGGTAAAAAAAATTGTTTGCTCAAACACTCACCATGGCCAAGTTGAAGATTCCTCCGACTGGACCAGATTTTTGAACGGTTTCAATAACTGCCTGAGCACCGGCCTTTGTAGTGACATCGGCTTTTGGTGTATCAACAATGATTCCCTGTTCTCTCCATCTGCGTACGCACAAATCTTGGTAACCAGTTGTGATTCCTGACCGTGAAACGAGTGACAACTTGGTAACGCCTCGCTCAATGAGCCAAGAGCTCAATTCCAATCCAAATCCACCAAGTCCTCCAATGATGACGTAGGTCTTCTCGGAATCAAAATAACTTCTTGGCATGGCTTTGACCTTCTTCTGGACTTGTGTGTCAAACTCATCCTTAATCTTCAACAAAACTTTTCCAACGTGTTTACCGCTTGCCATAAATCGGAAGGCTTCTTCAATTTGGTCATCGGAATAAACAGTCTTGGGAAGTGGCTTCACGGCTCCGGATTTGATTCCATTGGCCACGAGCTGAACAACTTCACGCTTATGTTCTGAATCAAAGTCAAAGAGAGCATCGAGCAGAATTCCGTGGAATGTAATATTCTTCAAGAAGACGGACATTCCAAGTGGAGAGTTCTTGGAGAGATCAAATTTTCCAATTTCCAAGAATCGACCGTGCGTTGCCAAACAACGAATGGATGCTTGAAGTTTCTCTTCAGCCAACGAGTTTAGGATCATGTCAACACCTTCACCTTGTGTCTCTTCCATGATGTGTTGTTCGAAGCTTGTGTCACGAGAGTTGGCGAAGTTGGCTTCCGTTAGGGTTGGGAACAGTTTCTTGAGGAGATCTTTCTTGTCATTGGATCCAACGGTAGTGAAGACCTTGCAGTTCATTGACAAGGCAATGGCAATTGCAGCTTGTCCAACACCGCCGGAACCTGAGTGAATGAGAACAGATTCTCCGGCGCGTAATTTTCCGCGAACGACGAGAGCGTAGTAAGCCGTCGCATAACATACTGGAACCGTGGCAGCCTCTTCCAGACTCCACTCCTTGGGAACTTCCCACATAAAAGTAGGATCAGCGAGAACAGTTGTTGCTAAACCGCGTGCGGCTACCAATCCCATGACTCTCTTTCCCTTGGAATCTTTTCCAGCGAATTCAAGACCGAGAACACAGTTTTGCATGGCTAGATTTCCTGGAAGGGCATCTGGTGGGAGCTTGCCTGTGGCCAACATGATGTCACGGAAGTTCAGTGGTGCGTAATAAACAGAGCAAAGCTCAGCATTTGGATGATCTTGGGCCTTGTAGTGTTTCAATGGTCCTTCGATCCATCTGAAAATACAAAAAATTTTGAATCAGTTCAGTCAATTTTCGGTATTCAACAATGAAACGAAACTGATTGTTAAAGATCACCATTTCAAGAATGAAATCCAGATCGAACTTCACTTTAAAACAATTGAAATTAAAGACTTGTTAATTACCTGAGACTTGAAAGGTCACCCCGGGTCAAAGCATTAATGTAAGCATGTTCTGCCTCAACGGTTCCAACATTTTCGTCTTCAATCAATGGAAAATGACGGAAAGTTCCAATTCGCTGGTTTTCATCAATGACGTTGCTCAACATGTCGTTGGTAAGAATCTTCTTCAACAGTTCTGTTGGTTTGGTAAAGTCAAAGGTTGCGATTTTGCCCAAAGCGAAGATGGACCGAATGCCATGGCCACCGGGTTCTTGCTTAAGGCAGTTGACCAAGCCAAGAAGTCCAGTTTGTGGTTCGTTGATGGAAACAAGGAAGATTTTTGGTGCTTCGGGATTGGTTGATGCAAGTGTCATGGCTGCCTTCACATCTTCAACCCATTCGAAAGTGTTGTTGTTTACGTTAATGACCGTTGGTGGAACATCGACATTGACGATTCCAATTTTACGGAAGAGATGGAATTGTTTTTCTTTCGAAAGTTTCAGGGCGACCAATCGGAAGCTTGGGATTTCAGTAACGACGGAAGTGCCAACTTTTGATTGGAGGAGAACAAAGCCATTGTCTTTGACGGAAGCTTCCACGGTGGTGAACAACGTGGTGTCATCGATGACAATGAGATGAGCACCTATATTATCAAAAAATAATGTACAATTGTGTAACACAATTATTAATCATCAGTTTTAGTAAAAATCTTAAAATTACACAAATTTTGGAGCAAAATTTTGGTAAAAGAGTAAAATCAAGTCGTTACCTTGCTCTGGCACAAGTTTCTCAATCTTATCCTTTGTGACGATTTTAATTCCAGATTTGGTAATAGCCTCATCGATGAGACTGGCTTCAGTTTTCAATGTCATCAGCGTAACGTCATCTAGAAAAAAAGTTGAAAATAAGTTGAAAATAAAAGTTAGTACAAAGTTCTGATAGTTGTAGAAGATATTCGGTTCTACTAACCTTGGTACATTGGCTGTTGCATTGCAATTTGATGGACATTGAGTGCCAAAGAGTTTTCGACTTTTTGGGTGACCTCACTGACCTTCAGTTTGAGTGTTGGAGTGTTCTCGATGACGAGATCAACGCAGACGCGAAGAGCCTTGAAAGCTGGAGTGTTCAAGGTGTGGGCAGTGTTCTCGTCAAAGTATGGAGTGAAAGTGTATTCTTCCAATTTTGGAGAAGCTTGGGCCCCTTGTCGTCGTGGAGCCAAGCTGGCCTTCAGTCCTCGCAATTCGATTCCGTGGCATTTGACAACGTTCAAGTTTTTGTACTTGTAGACTGGCATACCTAGAGACAAGAAAATCAAATTCAAATTTTTGAAAGTGTTGAAATTTTTTGCAAATGTTTAAAAAAAATTTGCGATGAAAGGTGACAAAATCGTTTATGAGCTTAAATTTGCAATACGCAACTCACCATCTTCGATGATTTGATTGTTGTTAGTAATAAAGTCAGTGAAGGCCTTGGGGTCGATGGAAGCTTGCTGGAGACGGGTTGGCAAGTAGAGCCCACGGTTTGGTTGACTGAGAATTGTGAATTGAAGCATTGTGTCCAGAAAACTGACCCAGTTTTCTTCCCAAGCTAATTTACCCCAGCTACCCTGGTTGTCGACCTTCTTGATTCCACGGAAGAGGCCATAGTAGTCATAACCACGGAGTCGAAGTTCTTTGTAGACATCTGGAGTGTCCAAAGGCAAGAATTTGGGTGTCTCTGGAATTTCAATTGGTGTCAATGGCAAGAATTCCTTTTCAAGAACTTCGGGGGTTGGGATAAATCCAGAAACAGCTACTGAACCACCTTCGTGAACTTCAAATTCACCACTTCCCTCCAGAATGTTGATCAAGAATTTAGCACCGCTATCTTTTTGCATGATGGTAGCTCGCTGGAAGTTAACATTTTCAAAAACGACTGGAAGTTGGTCAAAGGTTGTTCCACGGAGCTATCAGAAAATAAACGGGGGTTAAAGCAACCTGTACAAAAAAATTTCGGAGAAATGCTGAATATGAGCAGAAAAGCAATTCCTTAGACAATTTTTTTAAATATTTACCTTAGCAAATGTCTTCCAGACCAAAAACATGTAACCAGTTGCTGGAAACAGAATTCGTCCATCAAGAGTATGACCCATGAGGTAAGCATCATTTTCATTGGTTAAGTTAACATCGATGATAGATTCTCCGGAACGGTTTCCACCTTGGCCAAATTTAGCCACATCCCAACTGATACTGTGATCCCATTTGACCAGTGGGCTGATCATTGGAGTTCCCAATGGAACTGGAAACTCGACCTTACGGTACAAAGTATTGATGAGTGGATTGACTCCAGCGGCATAGATTGTTCCAACGGATTTTAAGAAGAAGCTGGCATTATCCGGAGCGCTACGGTTCATGAGTCCTACGTTGATGACCTTAGATGACAAAGATCGCTTGAGAATGGCTTGGAGAAGAGCATGTGGTGCAATTTCAATGACGACAGCGTTTTCTGGAACTTTGGTCATAGCTTCGTTGAAGAGCACTGGAGAAAGAAGGTTGTTGACATGGTAAGCGGCTGAAGAGTACTTGGCAAGTGGAATTCCCCAGTTGGCTTCAGGGATTGAAGTTGAAACCCATCGTTCGGATCGTGCCTTTGGTTCTGGAACGATTTTCTCAAGGGCTGACCTCAGAATTGGTGCAGCTTCACTGATGTACTGGGAGTGGAAGGCCATTCCAGCGGATTTGACTTCCTTTGCAAAAATGCCTTCAGCCTTCAATTCTGCAACAAATTTTCGAATGGAATCGACTGGACCAGAGATAGAGACTGAATCGTTAGAATTGTGACAAGCTGGAAAACTGAAACCGAATAAGAAATTAGTTTTATTATTATTTTTTTAAAACATTTTTTTAAACATTTAAACGTTACTTACATATCTGCTGGGCATCGAGCCTTGGCCTCAGCCCAGGTCAAACCAACGGCAGCCATGGCTCCTGGTGGCAATTTGGTACTGAAAATAGCGGCACCACGAGAGAAGGCGGCGAGAACTGTTTGTTCAGCGGTGAAGCAACCATCAGCATAAGCACATCCCAATTCTCCTACAGAGTGTCCTACGATACCGTCTGGGGTAATTCCAAGGGAGAATAGAAGGTCAACGAGGGCAACCTGGTAAATAAAAAGCAATCGTTGCCGTTGAAAATTTGAATGATATTCAAAGTTTTTACTCGTTTTTGCAAATTTAAAAAAAATTGTATCGTGTAAACAGTATTATTATTGTGAACTGTGGGTTCTCAAAATTGTAATCGTTTTAAATTAATTTCTACCTGAATGGCAGCAATCGCTGAAAAAGCGTTCAGAACGACTTCGAAGGTTTCTTCAGTTCCGTTCAAGATGACATCGAAGAGGTCAAAGTCATGTTGCTTGAGAAGGTTAGCAGATTTAGTGATGGATTTCTCGAAGGCTTCAAATCGCATAAGATCTCTGTCAATAAATGGTAAAAATTTACATCGTTACTTACGTTAAATTTTCGTTATGTAAAATGGCGAACAAAAAAAAATCTATTAAAAAACTTACCGTCCCATTCCACTCCATTGAGATCCCATTCCAGAGAATACAAACCAGACGGGACGCTTCTCTGTAACTTCCTTGATGTCAATTTCCAATTTATCGTCATTAATTACAGCGTATCCTCTGTGATGATGTCCAGTGATGTCATGTTTGGCAATCTCATGAAAAAGTCCAACCAAGTTCTTGTCCAATGGTTGATTGGCAGCGATTTTTTTCAATGTTGTTTCAACAGCTTCATACGTTCTTCCAGATAAGGGAAGGAGAACTGGAAGTTTATCTTCCATAACTGCTGGTTGAACGGATCGTCGTGGATTTGATTGAAGAATGACATGGACATTGGCTCCACCAAAACCGAAGGAATTGATGCCAATAAGTCCACCTTCCCATGGAGTATTTTCACTCACGACTTTGAATCTTCCGTCAGAGAGAGCTGGAATGTCAGGATTTGGTTCTTTGAAATGAAGATTTCCGGGAATTACTCCTTCTTGGAGAGCAAGGATAATCTTGGCCATACTGCAGAGACCAGAGGCTGGTTCTGAGTGACCCATGTTACTTTTGACTGAACCAATGAGAAGTGGTTTGTTGCTTGGACGATCCTTGCAGAATACTTCGGCAATTGAATTAAGTTCTTGTGGATCTCCTACTTTGGTGCCAGTTCCATGAGCTTCAACGTATGAGACTTGAGCTGGATGAACTCCGGCCTCGGAATAAATGGCCTCGAGCAATTGTTTCTGGACACCTCCAGCTGGGAATGTGATTCCTTGTTCTTTGTACCCATCAGTATTTGTCTTGGCGTGAACGATTGAGGCGTAATTACGGTTTGCCAAGTCCTTCTTTTGAATGTAAATTACGACAGCGGTTTCACTTCGTACGTAGCCATTTCCTAAAAACAAATTACAAAGAAACTGCAAAATTTTTCCACTACTGAACTGTTTTAAGATCCTGTAATGAGCTAAGGTCATTTTAAAAATTTAATGTACGGCTTCCATTCTTACCAGAGACGTCAAAGGCTTTGCACTTTCCATCAGCAGCCAACATTCCGAGTCGGTGGAATTGAAGTGAGGATTGTGGCTTGAGAAGAAGGTTGACTCCTCCAACAATAGCCGCGTCACAGTGACCAGATCTGATGGCTGAGACAGCCTGTTCCAGAGCCAAGAGACTTGAGGAGCAAGCAGTGTCCATGGCAAAACTGGGACCCTTGAAGTCAAAGGTGTAGGAAACTCGGTTGGCGAACATGGCACGGCAAGTTCCGGTTAAACCGTATCCGTTGATGGCATCAGGGTCACTTGACCAGGCTTCATCGGATTCACTGGCGGAAGCTCCAATGAAAACACCTAAAGGAAAATAGCAAACGTTTTTTTTTAATTGACAACGATTTACAATGTTTTTGCATTTAGTTTAAAATTTCCAAGAAAATTAAATTTGGGGTTTAATTTCGTTTTTTAGACTAACCGGTCTTGGATCCTCGAACTGTAGCTGGGTTAATTCCGGCATCAATAATGGCTTCATAGGTAAGTTCAAGAAGCATGCGCAATTGTGGATCCATCAAATTACTTTGCTTGGCATGAACGTTGAAGAAAGTAGCATCGAACTTGTCCAATTCCTTGATCTTTCCACATCGTGCGGGAAGTCCAAACAAACCTGGAGTCCACCGTCGTCCATCGTCAGTAATCATGTCAACACCGTTGAACAAGTTTTCACCAAATTCTTCCATGTTTTCAGACTCGGGGAGGCGAGCAGAAATACCAGAAATGACCAACTCCTCAGTGTTGAAAGTGGTGGTGAAAGTAGGACGTGTCACAGGTCGTTGATTGTTACCCATTGGGGTGGATGTTGGTTCGATAGTGGCGTAGTTGGCAGGTGGGATCATTGTGTCTGGGAATTTGGCAGGCATTTTTCTGGAAAATAAAAAATTCCAAAGTTAATATACAGTGAAATAATTTAATTTACTCCTAAACGCCACTAATTATTAATAAATTAACAAAAAAAATGGCAAAACAATGCTCACAAAACTGTACTTACTGCTGTCAAAAATTCACTAGACAAAATTAAAAAATTTGATTTCGTACAAGACCAAACTCAAAACTTTTCGACGCTAATTGAATTTCCTGATTAGATTTATTTATTTTTACGCAAATTGTTTAGCGTCAAATTATGGATCCTAAGTACATTTTTTATGGTTACGCGATGCGAATTGATACAACGATGAAACTAGATTGTAAATTTTGATAAATTGTCAAAAGTCAAACAGTGACCGAATGACGCGTATGACTAAAACGTCAAAAATAAAAAAATTTCCATCATTTACTATTTCATGCATATGTATTGTGTGTATCTGCATCGTATGATCACATTTGCCAATTTATTTCTCCGCCCCATAATTTTTGCAAACGAGTTTTCGCAATATAAAATTATAGCTTCATTATATATGCCCCTGCCCCTGCTCTCTCATTTTCAAAAGTCAATGATACGAATTCATTCACCTGTCTTACAAATTCATATTTCGATCTACAAAACGCACTTTGTGACGAAAACGATTAAAATTTGGTGATTTATGTAATAAATTACAAATAAAATCAAAAACACAACTTTGCAACATCGATTGACTGAGCTCCACGCCATGCAAAACTTTTTGTAAATATTGGATCGATATGACAATGTATGGGATAGGTGGACATTGGAACTCATCCCTGTTATCATTTTTTGAAAAATTCAAATTACAATAGTCTAGAATTTTGCCAAAGGGACGGTTTGTGTAGAACCGTTTACTCTATTGGGAATTGCAAAAAACTTGAGAAATTGCAACTTGCAAAAAAACTTTCCAGAGATCATCCGATTAACATCTGAGTCTACAGTTGACCTCGTCTCTCTTGGGTTATTCTACTCATCATGATGGCATGATCTTTTTTACACTAAATTTGCAGTTGTACTCAACGTGGACTTAATTTTTGCAAATTGTAAGTGCGAGAGATCATGCCACGAGTGGGTGAAGCAATTGCTACAAAAGATAAACCTCCTACATCTTCACTACAAAAAAAAATTCGCCAATTGTCCCTCTTAGGGCTCCCTTTGACCATCTCTCTTCAACAGGATTTGCAAATTTTAGTTATTTAACTAAAGAGTAAATTCGCGATTGCGTTTAATTGACGAATGTCAAGAAAAGAGGTTTTTATCAACGTCATCCCCTCGTCCGTATTTATTGCGAATTATTCTTGACCTTTTAACATTCACTTTCATATCATCAAGGAAGGGTCATTGCGAAGGAGAGACAAGATTTTCAAACTGCGACACAATTACTTGACCTTCTCAAATTTAGAGGGCGGGTTACCAACCAGACCCACCTTCAAAAAGCTCTCCAAAACTTTTTTCAAGTTACGTAACTTAGTAACTAATTGAGGATTTCAGATCTTCAATTAACGAAAATTTAAGGACAATTTCATAGATTCTTTCATAGGCACTTAACTATGTATATACCCATGGTAGACAACAATGGGATTAAAGTCACCTGGAAAAGTCAGACAATAGAAAATTTTCGCAATAATTTGCATACGTCAACACATTTAACCCGATAAAATTATGACATAATTTCAAATTTTACAATTTTCTGATGAAAGTCTAGACATGACAAGGAGAAGAAAAGTCAATTAAGGAACACGAAGCCCTTAAAATTGAAATGACAATTCTATTGTTATTTGAAGACAATGCAAATTAACCGACCAACTAATCTTTGAGTTTACGATTTCTTAAACAAAATTACTGCAACCCAATTTAAAAATCTAATTACGATTATCTGTTCCTTAAAAAATCTACTGTGCTTTTCTGTGTCAAGCAAGGTTATGAATGACGGACCAAAATTCAATAGTTTTGGGCTTCAAAAATCGATAAGCTGTCCCTTATTTTCTTCCGCTCGAATTCTAAATTCGCGAATTGGAATTGGAAAACAAAAGCCCGTATTTATTTATTAACCTACTTGTGCGCGGCTCAAAGTTCAAGTTGTAGCTTCCTTGTTGGAATTGGAAAACAAAAGCCCGTATTTATTTATTAACCCTCTTGTGCGCGGCTCAAAGTTCAAGTTGTAGCTTCCTTGCTAAATTTACAATGAAAAAAAAATTGTGCCAATCAATTGCAAAGTCATCACGTATCAGAGGTTAAACTTTTATCGATCTGATTAATTGCAGGAAATTGTATACGAGTGTGTTCTTAGTAGATTTTTTAAATTTCATAGTCCAACTTTTCTGATTTTCGCAATTTGCGAATTTAATTTTGGAAATTTTTACTATTTTTTCCAGTATCGTATGATCTCGACGTCGTATGATATAAATACGTGGAAAGAATGTGAAAGTCACACGTCAAGTTTATGGCGTGATCTTTTTCTGGGCGAAACGTGTTTAGAGGATGGAATAATAGGATACTGTGAGTCAGGCTCAGCTTACGAATTTGTACCAGTCACTATTGCAGTGCAGGCGTGAGAGCAAAGTACAATTTAGGAAAAATGTATGCTAAAGAGCAAATTGGAGCGTTGGCGTTCGCAAATTTTGTGGCTTTTGAGCTGAAGTTAAAATTGACAAGGTCATTTGCAGCCGGTATTTCCTTTAGAGCAAAGTGGAATTTTCCGAATGACAAAGCGTGATTTTTTTTTGCGAAAACGTAAACTTCCTCGCCAATGCTTTCACAATTATTTTGGAAATTTGGAATTTAGAAACTCGGAAATTAGAATTTTGGAAATATGTCCCTAGCTTTTTTTTTTTGAAAATTAACTTTGTTTTTGATGTTTGAATGATTAATTTTTTTGAAGCATTTCAATGCTTAAAAAATTAAATTTAAAAATGTAGCGACAAATTATTTTATTTTGAAACACGAAAAACTGTTGTGTTAAAAATACTTACCTATTTTGTTTTTGTTTGTTCTTTCTTTGGTAGTAAGTCTTCTGAAATTATCACTTGAATCCTGGACGTTTGCAAAAAATTGGAGATTCGCTTTCTTTTCTTATGCAAATTAACTTCTTACACCGTTACTCTTAATTCTACGTAGTTATGTGGGTCTGCTTAAATTATTGTTGTAGTAAGGTGTAATGGCTTTAATTTGCAAAAAACTCCGAAATCTGCACACTTTTCCAGAAGCCTAACTGCCTGAGCCGACGGTTCGAAGGCGAAAGAGGGTAAGATCAGGGATCCACACCAATTTTATACAATAGGACTCCAGTAACCAGGCTTCCAGAAAGTTTCCAGGAGAAGCCGAACCACTTTTTCCATTCTTATCATTTTTTAGCACATACATTGAAACATTGAGGAGCCACTTGAGCAGCATCGTCCCACAGATTTCCAAATGTTATTTTTTGCATGTTCACATCACACCACCCGCACATGGAGACGACCATCTCGTCAAATCCTTTCACGGCCTCGTCAAATGCAACCTTCCATGGAAGAATCAGGCGCAAGATTAACTTTCCCTCGGACCTTATGGCTACACAACCCTACCGCAAAGCCATTTATGCAAGTTTTGTGCAGGCTTTATGCACTGAAGATCACGCCACAAAAATCAATAACTTGGCATCTGACCTTATTGTCCTTCTCGCGTTGTTGAGAATTCTACGGCGCAAGAATGCCGGTCCAAAGCTTTTAGCCCTTTAGTCCAAAATCTTTGCTAAAGAGTTCGAATTTTTTTTTAATTTTGTGTGTGCTTTACGTTAAGTCGGCAAGTGCAAAAACTGGTTTCTTACAACACCTCAACGGAAGGAACAAGGAAAATGCGAGATTTCTGAGATTTCTTGAGTTACGCATAGATGACATTCAAAATTTCCTCAAATAATTCCCTGTGTTACTGGAAAAGATTAGTCAGATAGTAATCTCCGGTGATTGTCAACATTTAGCTGGAATTTATCTATAATTTTCTGTAAATATAAACAGAAAATGTTCTCAATATTTACGTGAAATTTGTGGAAAAAGTACAACAAAGACCTTGTCACTTCAAAAAATGTGATCCATAAAAATTTTCTTTCCCCACCCCGCCCCTCCAAAGATCAAAACCAAAACATTTCCAAGAAACTGTTGATGTTAAAACAAAATTTTTCACAAATTCGAAAAAATTGGAGGGCAATTCTCACCGGTTTAAATCAAAGTCTTGGCGAGATTAATTATCAACGCACAGAAATCTGGCCTACAGCACAGCCCACCTAAAATTTATGACTTGAATTTGAAAGGCTGAAATTCTAGTTAATTTTTAAAGCGGCGTTTACTTTAAGCAACGCCCGTACCCGAATTCTTTTTTATTGTACTACATATTTTCAGTTTCACCCATCGCTAAAAATCATGCTTTGATTGTTCCATTTGAAAGATTCAGATCCTTCTCGGTCACCCTGACCTTCCGGATTGTGCAATTCTCAAGTACGCTTTCCAAACAGCAGATCACCTGCACTCTGAATGAGTGATTATTCACCAAGCAGGAGACTAAATGCTGGAAATGACTAACCCTCTCAAATAAACCCGAAAATGGCGCAAGATTTTTGGCAATTTCGGGCGTCATCAAAGATTTTTATTTCGGAACAACTTGGTAGCTCGACCAAAAGCCTTCCAGGGGATTTGCAAAGTTATAAATATTTGCCTGTGCAAATCTTTGTAACAAAGCTTGGGGATTTAGAAATGCTGAATTACATTTTGTCAAGGTTGAACAGCAAGCCATAAGTAGACAGTTAAGGCTAAGCTGTCGCGATGAGGAAATTATTTGCAAAACTTCGGCATACAGCCAAGCATGCATTGATCAGATTGTCGGGAGCAGAGAAACGACGAGTGTAAGATTAGCCATCCAGCTCTCACGACCTCTGACCCCTGACATTGAATCAGAAATTGCAAAGCCCAGTGCCTTGAATGAAGGTTAATCTCATCCATGGTCGGGAAACAGAGGCGTTGCTAAATGTAATTTAGACTTCGCTTGCCTGTATCTTAATTATGTAACAGGTTCTCTCCAGATTCGTATGGACTATTGCGCAGAAAATTTAATCATTCATGAAATTCTTTTTTTAACCAGATTAGGTTTTTAAAATGCATGAAGTCATACTAGTTTTTCTAAATTTAAGCTCCCATTCTGTTTTCCCGGTGTGTTTTTACCGTTCGTTCCAAATATCAAATTGGATTGGTACGCTAATAACCGGAAGGTTAGCAAGCACAAATAAGAGATTAATTGCCAAACACAATTTGGCAAGCACAGCTGCCAAATATTATTTCAAAACTATCAAATTTTAAATTTGTTAGATTAGACGCCGTCTAACTTTTAAACGATAAAATGGAGCGTGGAATTGAACTGTTTTAGGTAACGCTCACTCCCAGGGCGGAGCTCCCCGTGACATGAATCGTGTTATTAGTATAGGAAATTTTTTGAAAATTTTCAGGTTTAGGTTTAGGTTCAGCTTAGGTTTATTAGGGTTTAGCGTTACCAGGGTTTAGCGTTATAGGGTTTAGCATTATATGGTTTAGCGTTGTAGGGTTTCGCGTTATAGGCATTAGCGTTATACGGCTTAGGTTCTAGGGTTATAGGGTTATAGGGTTTATGATTTAGCGGTTATAAGTTTTTCTAGGTTTATGCAAAAACATCATAGGTTTTGCAACACTCATGATTAATTCATATTATATTATTAATACAGTGAAACTTCGATATAGCGTATCCAGATGGAGTTATACAACTCATACGTTATAGCGGAGTTCCGTTATAGTGGAACAGTTGTTATAACGTAAATCAGTACCTTATAGCGAAATTTTGAATAGACCAATAAGCTTACTATAATCGATTGCGGTTTTCCCAAGTTATATTAGACGGGAGTCAACTTTCCAGTAATTTACGGAATACTGTGGCGGCCGTACCAATTCATTAATTTTTGTATTCATATTTATTAATTAAGAATTAATTAATTGCAAAGCAATCATTGAAAAATTGGATAATTTTTTGAGTCATTATAAGCATTGTCAGAATTTCAAGATTTTCAGTGCACTTATACTATTATACCTTGTTTAAAGTTTAAAGGTTTACTGTTAACAATTTGAAAAAAGTGTCTTCTACGAAAAATGCTAAGAAATAAATAAGACATAAAGTTTATTCAGTGGCAAAGGAAACAAGGACTCGCTGTTGATAGCCGTCTTTGGGCTACCAAGAAGGGTAAAACACAAAATTGGCCTTTTTCTAGAAATCCAGTAGACTCCGGATCCAATTTTCTTATGAAAGCACATCCTTTTTCTTTAAATTTTTCTTAAAATCTTGCAAGAGTA